>CAAE01010404.1:46993-72645 GCA_000180735.1 Tetraodon nigroviridis | reverse complement strand
CTGTAAAAAAAAGGGGGAAAAAAAAAGACATCGCCTCACATCACAAGACAAGCTGCAATGAAACCCCGCTGGCTTCAAAATACTTGGTTAGCATGTGTTCGTGTGTGTGGCTGTGGTGACCTAAAATTCCTGGCCTGCGTGTTCTACATTGTGTCTTTACACAGATACCCTGAAGGGCTTTGACTCCATCTGTCTTCACCCTGAGCTCATATCCCCAAATAACGACTTCCAGTCCAAAATGACAGAGCTTTTCCAACAGAGCAAATTTAAAAGTAGCATATTCCAGTAGTATATTCCAATGAGAAAATTCTTTTTTTATCCCAGGGAGAACAGGCAAGCTCCTACTAATGTTGGTGAGCAGCATCTGTCAGAAAACCTTTTTAATTATATGAATTATTTATATCCATAAATATATATTTTGAAATTTAGATTTAGATTCCATTATTGTAAATGTATTGTAATACAACAAAATTAAGGCACAAGTGGATCTTGAGTAAATAATGAATAAAACAATAAATATATAACTGCAGACTCTCACAAACACCACACAGACACACACATATGCATAAAAAAATGAAAATAGCAGGCATGTCGAAGTCAATCATGTCCGGCTGACTTAACCCAGCATCTTCACTAGACCTAAAGTCTTGCACGTCTGTTTTTCTTCTCTTTCTGTCCTTCCTCCTTTGCCTAAAGGAGTAAAATTAGGCAGGAGGAGATAGCATGAACCATGCAATCTTTCTCAACGTCTAGTATTGACGTCAGAGTGTAGAAGTTCCAGCTAACACGCTCACAGCCATTTATTAATCTTAACCACATAAACCTTCTCCTGACAGACAGTCCTGCTGCATCTAGTGACTTAGTTCCAATTCATTTTGTCATCCTCTCCTCCTCATGTTTCCCATACATTAGCTGTTAAAACAAGACACATGCATATAATTTCGATCTGAACTTTTACTTCACCAACAATATGATAATAATAATTATGATAATAAAAAAAGTACTTTCAATCATTTCATACTTCTTAAAATTTCAGCTTGTACAACAGCTAATCAACATGCTCTTAGTAGGTGGTGAGGTGGTGGTGGTGGTGGTGGTGGTGGTGGTTGGGGGCGGTTAATACACAGAGTGCTCTCTGTGTGCCGAGGAAGATGAAGATGGCGATCAGTGACTTTTTTTTGTAGGACACACTATGCGGTATATAAGTTATAAGTTATTTGGAAATACTGGAATACTGTTTATGCACTGTTGCGCAAAAAAGCATCAGCAGCGCACATCGTACAATGTAGTTGTGTGTTGCCGATACAAACGTAGGCTATGTTTCAGGGTAGCCGCGTCACAGGCACCGTTAAAAACAAGCATGTGTAATATGCATGTACCGGTATGTAATATATTTGTTTATGTTACGAAGCGGATTAAATAAAAAAGTTAAACAATCGTCACCTGTAATATCTTTCTGTGTAAACATCTGAACAATCCTTAAGAAGAATAATAGTGTCTTATTTATTTAAATGTAACAAATGAACGTGAACTAGTTCGTTTTTAGGACTGTTTAAGACTGCGGCTTAAAATCCGGTGCGGCTAGTATGACTACAAAATAGATTTTCCTTTCTAAAATAATAGCATGCAGCTTTTAATCAGGTGAGCTCTGTAGTCCGGAATTTACGGTAATATATTTCCTTTTGCATAACAATAATTAGAAACAATTGGACTTTAATATGCACTTTTATAAAACTTTGAACATGTACAAGCCTTGGGGTTAAACAAAGGGCATTTAGACCCATTTGATGGCTGGCTGTGAAGTTAAAAAAAAAAAAAAAATAGATTATACAGGTCTTTTGCTTTTCTGAAAAGCTGTACCATTTAGAAAAGGAAAACAAAATGCATGAAAAAGAAGCACATGCCATAAATCATAAACATTAAACGTCTATGAAAAAAAAAATCACCATACTGTAGAAATGACACTTTCAACAAGTAACCACTAGATGGAGGTAGAGAATAGTATTACCGGTAGAAACTGGCCGCAATACCATATTCAGTACATTCAACTCAACTCTTGTAGAAAATTCCAGCTATAAATAATTATTCAATTTTCTCATCAATTGTGATTGTAAAATGTGGAGGGGAAATAAAAATAATTAAATAATAAACCATCTGACTTACATCAAATTCGTTGAGAGCAGCAGCCAATTCCCCAATGCCAGCATGGCCATGTTTCTCATCAGTAGGGGAGGAAGCCTGTGCAGCGCTGGAAATGCCTCCGATGGCTTCCTGAACCTGCTTGAACACATAGTCTCGATTGGCTCTTGTGGCAGCCACATCTGGGTGACGCAAAAACGCCTGAGAAGCTGTATACAGCATGGTGGCATTTTTCTTAAGAGCCCCACGTGCAGCTGCCATCTCATCACGACACTGAGGGTCTTTCAGTTCCTGAAAAATCAGAAAGACAATTTCACAACTTTATATAAAAATAAAGGCATGCATCATCAGATGACTGTATTTTCAGTTTGGTATAATTTGTACAACTATTTGTGACAGTTTAAAGATACCTGCTGCCTCCGGGCAGCCACATAGTTAAGTTTCACCATCTCCTTCCCAAATTCCTTAAAGCGATTGGCAAGGTCCTGCTCATTGATGGCATTCTTTACCCCTTCAAGCGCCTCCTCCACCTAAATTAAATGCATGAAAAAAAAGCTTATTTTTCTACAACAGTATTAAGACACTATGAGTGCTTCTTCTGATGTTGAAAGACCCGAAACCCCCTATGATCCCAGGTACTGTCACTGACGATGTGTCCAAGATCTGCATCATTAGTGTATTGTAGTGTATAGTGTATAGCAGAGGTGGGCAATTATTTTGCCTGAAGGGCCACATTGTGTTTTAGATCTTGATGAAGGCACCAGCCCCCAAATGAGGATTGGAGGTTAACTAAATTATGCGCTTGATGGATTCTTAATATATTAGACTATTAACATGGACTAGAACATGTTAACATGCTAAGTGAAGAGGGTTGAACTTCTTTCTAAACAATAAAGCTAACAACCTTCTTAAATTGGCTTGTGAAAACCTGTTGTAAAGGCTGTGCGGGCCTGATTAAACAGCTCATCGGGCCACATGTGGCCCCCGGGCCTTAGTTTGCCCACCTCTGGTGTATAGTGTGTATTGTAGTGTATTTAGCAACTTTCTTTTTTTTTTTTTTTTTAATTTTGTGTCATTTAAAGAGGCAGTCCTTCATAACACCCCTAAGAATTGTGGTAATACTTGTGAAAAACAAGCTGAGGGACAGTGTGTAGGGAACTGGATGTTTTTGTTTTTATAGTTGTTACTTAAGGTTTAAATAAAATGATGAAATGTTCCTGCTGTTGTTGTGTCTTCTTTTTTAACATGTGTGCCCCTTTTAGAATCAATACAAATAAAGGACATATAGTCAAGAGCACTTTAGTGGTCATGTTCCAGGGACACTGATGCATACTTTATTTGTATTTTAGTATTTATAGTAAAACAGATGCTGCTTCTATGAACTAACCAGTAACACATGGTCATTTTAATAACATGGCATTTTGAGGTCAAGAAAAAAGTTGATTTCAAAGCATTTAAGATAGATTACAGTAAAAAAAAACAACTTAAAAATAATACCTAAACTTAATATATCATTACTGTGAAATCAGAGATACATATAACGATCAAAACCCCACTTACAATTTTAAGATGGGAGAGAAGCCTTGTTACGTCAGCCATGTCGGCGAGAATGAGCAGGCGGGTGACAGCAGACAGCAGAGCACGAGCAGCTCTTACCATGGTGCCACGTTTCACAGAAGAACATGGGTCATCAGCAAATTCTGAGGAGGCGATACGCATCGTCTCTCCTCCAAGAAAAAAGAAAAATTGGAAAAAAAAAAAAATTAAATATATTATTAAATAAAGATAAATATTATCTTTCTTTCTTTCTCTCTCTCTGTCTATAAATGCACACACACACACACACACACACACACACACACTCACACACACACACACACACCTTGTTACCTTGTTACCCGACCTTACCTTGTTTACGAACATCTTCCACAGCAGCAATGAGCTCCTCCCTAAGGTCCTGGCTGTCTTTGGCTATCTGCTCACCCTTTTCCAGGAAGTTTTGCGTAGCCTGTTCGACAGACACGGCCAGGACATGGGCCTTCTTAGATCGTCCTTTCTTCTTAGTAGAGGGCCCTTTGTTGCTTGTGTTGACCAAAGTAGTCACCTAGGGCACAGAAGATAACAATTTAGCCAGTGTGTAAAATATACAGACTGCCAAAGAAGCACAACAAATACTACGTTAAATAAAAGGCATATGTGTAAAAGTTGACAGGAGGCAGTGTGCCATCATCAACTGGTGGGGTATATGCCTCTGCAGCTGATGATGGTCTATGGAAATTCTATGGTCTAATGCTGTCACAGCGCGCGGACAAGCCGTGCTTCCAGCTCTTTGTTATTTAGATTATCTGTGCACTTAACTTTGCCTGTTTTTTGACTCCACTGCCTGATCCCTGATTATTATGTTCTGGAACCACAGACTCTGAAACTTGTTTTGTTCTGACCCTGCGCCTGCCTGATTCTCGGTGTTGTAAGTAGTAAAAATAAACCTGGTGTTTTATCCCGTAACCTGTGTCGCATTTTGGATCTGCGTCTGACACCTGAAAGTACTATCTGGCCAAATGATGGATCCAGCGCACAGTCCTTCTGCCAGAGAGCACGTTTGGAGGCTTATCTCCAGCAAACATGGCCCCCCGTTGGAGGAACGTATGGCACGGGTGGAGCGCACCACTTCGTCATTGGAGGGCTAGGCCAGAGCACCCCCGGCTCCAGAGCAGCCAGCAACGAGCAGCCTGGGGCTTTTGACGCCACTGAGCAAGGGTCCGGAGCCAAGATTGGGCACCCTTGAACGCTTTGATGGGGATCCGAGGTACTGGGGGGCCTTTATTACCAACTGCTCTATTTTGTTCTCCCTGCAGCCCCGAACCTTCGCCTCCAAGGCAGCCAAGGTGGCTTTTACCATTACCCACCTCACTGGAAAAACTCTACTGTGCGGGGTCAAGGAGTGGGAGCGACAGACCCCAGCCTGCACTTCTTTCAGTGCCTTCGCCAAGGAGCTGCGCAAGATGTTTGGACACTGATCCTTCTGGGAGGCCGCAGCTGGCGAGCTGCTGAGAATGCGTCAGGACCACCGGAGCGTCATGGACTTCGCTGTAAATTTCCGTATCGTGGCCAAGCGCAGCGAGTGGCCGTCAGAACCACTCACGGACGTATTTTTTCACAGCCTGTCTAACCACATCAGGGATCTTCTGGTCGCGTACCCCAGACCACCTTCCCTAGATGGCCTGATTGGCCTGGCCATGGAGGTGAACCAAAGATTGCACAGCTGGCACCTTCCGCACCAGGTCAACTTCTCTCCTCAGCTTGCCTCCGCCCCAGATTTCCTGCTTCCATCGCGACCTGTTCCTACGCTTCCGCGCCTGTCCGCCCCACCGGTTCTGAGTCCATGAGCTGATGAGGAACCCATGCAACCGGGCGCCTCCTGACTCACGGCACAGGAGCGACAGCACCGTCGACAGGCCAGTCTTTGCCTCTATTGTGGAGAGAAGGGGCATTTTGTGGCTTCCTGCCCGGGGAGGAAGTTCGCAACCTCCAGGACGGAGATCAAGGTGAGTCAAACCTCAGTCTCTTCTTTACCACAACGCTTGTTACTTCGTGCCACACTCTCGTTTCTGAGGGGAACCAGTGAACTGGCAGCACTGGTTGACACGGGCGCCAACGCGAACATCATCAGCCGGGGGGGCGGCGTGACAACTGGGACTAAAAAGGGAACCTCTGCCTCGCCCAGTTCATGTTCCGTGTCCTGAGTGGACATCACACCACCCTGGTCGAGATTCGTCTGACCGGGAACCACGCTGAACACATCAGGTTCCACATCTTAGACCAACACGAGGTGCCGTTGGTTTTGGGGTTCCCCTGGCTTGTCCGACACAATCCTCATATCGACTAGGAGACCGGAATCATCCGTGACTGGGGTGCCAGCTGTCACCTTCGGTGCCTGAGGGCCTACCCAGTCGAGGGCCGGAACACGCTGACTCCTGACCTGGAGGAAGTCCCCACAAACTACCACGACCTGCACAACGTCTTCAGCAGAAGCAGGGCCTCCTCCTTACCTTCGCACCACACCATCAACCTCCTTCCAGGCACCGCCCCCCCCAGGGGATGTCTCTACTCCCTCTTGGTACCCGAGCATCGAGCGATGGAAATGTCCGGGAGTCGTTGGCAGCAGTCATCATCTGCCATTTTTCGTCATCTGCAGGAGCAGGATTCTTCTTAGTAGAAAAGAAGGACAAAACCCTCCAGCCCTGCATCGACAACAGGGGTCTCAACGACATCGCCATCAAGAACCGGTACGCCCTTCCACTCATCTCCTCGGTCTTCGAGCAGCTGCAGGGAGCCAGTATCTTCACGAAGCTGGATCTCAGGAGCTGCCCTTTGTCACCGATTCTGATCATCACTTTTATGGACAGAATTTTTAGGTGCAGCCTTGGTGTTGACGGGATTTTGGTGACCTCAGGATCGGTTCTCTGCTTCACACAGATGCTGTGGTCTTGTTGGCTTCATCAGTCCATGACCACCAGCTCTCGCTGAGATCAGTTCGAAGCAGAGTGTGAAGCTGCCAGGATAATAATCAGCACCTCCAAGTCTAAGGCCATTGTTCTCAACCGGAAAACGGTGGGGGCCTTCCTCCCTGGAAGGGGGCCTTCCTCCCTGGAAGGGAGTTCAAGTACCTTGGGATCATGTTCACGAGTGAGGAAAAATAAAGCGAGAGGTTGACAGGCAGATCGGTGCCAAGCATGGCATCACATCATCACGACTGGGCCACCGGATTTGCAAAGGCTCGGCATTTAAATGCTGCTAAGCTTGTTAAAACTAAAAGGGAGTCGTGCACCGTTCCAGCAGCCCCTGGGCCTCCCCGCTGCATATGATCCCTAAAAAGGATGGGGGGGGGTGGCGTGTCAGACGATACTGCGGGGACGGTGTGCGAACAATGGGTGGGCAACGCCTGGCAGCCACTGGCATTTTTCAGTAGGAGCCTCCGGAGCAGTGAGAGGAAATATAACATGGCTATACATTTGCGTTTTCTATTAGAGGGTCGGAAGTTTACCGCCTTTGTGGACTGCAAGCTTCTCAACTTTGCCATGGCGAAGGCCACGGAACCCTGGTCAGCTAGGCAGCAGCGCCATCTCTCCGCCATTTTGGAATTTACAACAGACATCCAGCACCTAGCAGGCAAATACAATGCGGTGGCAGACTGTCTTTCCAGCGCACAGGTCAGCTCTGTGCATCTGGGCATGGATTATGTCGCCATGGCGGAGGATCAGCGAGCTGACGACGACAGCAGTAGGCTGTGTTGTGTTTAGGTGGTGGAAGCTAAATAAACTGTTGCACCAAGCTGGCCACGTAGCGTCTCCTCGTTCACATCTTCCACAGTATCTTAAAACATAAGGTCCCCACTCTACTCCTGTGATGATGACATCACAGGAGGCTTTTTGCATAAAACCTAACCTCTCCTACACCATCTAAAATCACCTGCTCAGCCTCGCCAGAGTGCTGCCATGAATGATGAGTTGTGTAAAAGATGTCTCAACGTCACTCCCATGTCAACTGTTCTGTTGTTGGTTGCCAAAATCAACACGAAGGTTTTCTCAGTGTCACTGCATCGGCGGGCCAAACTACCAGGGACCAATGGATTCAATTTATCTTCATTTGCAATGTTGCCGCAACTCTCCCTTTCGCTATTCGTGTCTGTGCTAAACATTTTGCACCTGAGTGTTTCAATAATTTTGAACAATACTACGCAACAATGGCATAAACGCTACATTAGGAAGGAGTAGTGGTGTGTACCGTTTTGCCTTATTGTTAATGAAAGCCTGAAATTAGATAGACAGCAGCTAAGGACAGCCAGGACAGCTTGAGGACAGACAGGGCCAACCTGTCACAGAGCATCAGAGAGGTCAAGAAATAGTACTCCACGAGGATTGTTGACCACTTCAACAAAAGCAGAGACACTAGGAACCTGTAGCGTGGGATCCAGATCATCACAGACTACAAGCTTTCTCCACAGACCTGCGACAACTCTCTTTCTCTGTTGGGTCTGAGTGAGCTGAATGATTTCTTTGCTCACTTTGAGGCAGACTACAGCACCCCGGCACAAAAGACTGCTCTGCCTCCCAACAACCAGGTGCTGTCTTTGGATACTGTGATAACATTCCTCAGAAGAACAAACGCAAGGACAACAGCATTCCTGGTTGTGTCCTGAGAGACTGTGCTGAGAAGTTCATGGATATTTCAAAACCTCCCTAAGCAAAGCTGTTGTCCCGACATGCCTCAAAGCCACCACCATCACCTTGGTCCCAAAGAAGCCGTTTCCTTCCTGCTACAATGACTACTGCCCAATTGCACTCAACAACAACAACCTACCTACAACAAAAAAAGACAATCTACAGCAATGAGGTGAGCCGCCTGGCCAGGTTGTGCAAGAACAATTTACGCCTGAATGTGGAGAGGACGAAGGACATCACAGTGGACCTCAGGACAGAATGTGCCCAGCATCTTCCGCTAACCATTAACGGTGCTGCAGTGGAGCGGGTGAGCAGCACCAAGTTTTCAGGTGTACACATATCCCAGGACCTGTCCTGGAACACAAACACCACATGTCTAGCCAAAAAAGCTTGTTAGCGACTCTGAGAAAACTTTCTGTGAAAACTGAAAGCCCCAACCCCCATCGTGTGCTCCTTTTATAGAGGCAGCATTGAGAACATCCTAATCAGCTGCATCACTCTGTGGCACGGTGTCTGCACCATTTTCTGCCGCAAGACCCTGCAGTGCACTGTAAAGGCAGCTGAGAAGATCATTGTTGGCATCTCCCTTTACACACCCGTCTCACCACAAAACCAAGAATTGCACGTGACCCCACATCTCACAGTCTCTTAAGCCTGCTGCCACAGAGAAGGCCAGAGAGGAGGAAACTACAGTCTCCGGGCTAAAACCAGCAAGCTTGAAGACAGTTTCATCTACCAGGCAGCGCATTTGCACTAGTGTGCACTACTGTCTAAATGCACTACTACATACTGCAATGCACTACTACATACCTTATGACTGTATCATCTACTGTTTATACTATTTGTATAAGAGATTATAGGTTTTTGTAGTTGTTTTTAGGGTATTTTTTCTTTTTTTATTTAGTTTAGTTTGTTATTTATTTATTTATTACTTGCTACCGCAGGTCAGAAAGAGCTGTAATTTCATTTATGCTGTATGTGGAGCATGTATACATTTTTTAACATTAAAGTTGACTTTGACTAACTGTTAAACAGACTAGCGCTGAATGCTCACAGGACTAGTAGACAAGATGTAGATGTATACATACAATACGTATACATTGAACACATATTTCCTTTTGTTAGAAATACTAATTGAATCTAATCGAATACTTATAATCAATAATAATTAATTACTAATAAATAAGAAAAACATATCAGAGAGATCCCTCTTGGATAAATGAGAGCCTTTTTAAACATGACACACAATAATAAATGTCAAAATTGGTGACAGAGCTTGTCAAATCTTTCACATTGTAAAAACAGAAATCATTATTGAAATTTCCACAGAAGGCACTGCCTGCTTGACAAGATATATTCATCAATAACCCATTATTCATAATCATTATAATTACATTATATAAGTTAGTTAGTAGTAATCATCTCATTCTTAGCTCTTGGATTCTTGGAATATTTATCGCTAAATACCATAATGCTTTTAAAACTCCAGTTCCATACTGTTACTACTTCTGTGGGGCTTAGAGATGGACTATTTCTTTAGCGAGGCCAGCATAGAAGTGGACAATGTTCAAAAAAATGAGAGGTGACAGGCTTACCTGTGTTACCAGGGGCTCCAGAAGTCTCTCCACGGTCAGCGTACGTATTTCAAGACTCTTGGGGTCCCATTTCAACAGGATAGGTGAAGTGGCAGTACTCATGGTCTCTGCTGCAAAACAAACAACAACAGGTAGAAATGAAAACAGCGATAACACTGTAATGCACATGAGAAACAGCCAGTAGTGGTGCAAAGTTATTGCTGCAACGAATATGAAAATTAGAACTAATGATAACATATCTATGGCAGATGATATAATATTTTTCTGTATGAGTAAGCATAAATTTTTACCAGTGAAAACAATAAGACTTTGTTGTCAAGTTGTCTTTCTATGAGCTCCCCAGTTCTGATTTGAGATAAGAAGTTACATCTTTTTGAATTGCTGACCTGAAGGTCAAGGCTCTCTGTTTACCAGGTCGTTTTAGTTTCCCAACCCTCGCTTGTGGTTGTAAACGAAATGAGATCACAAATAAAAGCAGCTGAGATGAGTTCCCTGTGCTTAGCTTCACAGAGGCCAATGAGCTCATACAACATACAAACAGAGCTCTGTGTATAGACATTACTCCTCCGTAAGCAGAGTGAGTTGTAGTGGTTCAGGCATTTGGCCAGGATGCCCTACAGACACCTCCAATAGGGAGATGTTTTAGGCATGTCCATCCAGGAGAAGACTCCCAGGGCAGACCTATAGGACATGCCGGATTATATCTCTCAGATGGCCTAGGACAACTTGGAATTGCCCAAGAGGTGTTGGTGGAAGTTACTGCAGAGAGAAGTGTCTGGGCCTCCCTGCTTGGGCTGCTACCCCAACAATCCAAAACCCAATAACATATAATAATAATAATAATTATTATTATTATTTCTACTCCATTTTCTTTCAACAATGGCAGTTTTGCAAAAATCAATATTATTTAAAATCTGCAAAGAAGAGAATGTACTAGGTGACAGCAACGTATAGCTCAATATGCCCCAGAGACATTTGTCACATCTGTCATCTGCAGCATCTCGAGCAGTTACATTAGTATTTTTTTTTTACAGACACAGTATGAACTTTCTAATTTACACTAGGAACAAATGCAGTAGTAAAAAAGACAACAGCAGTCAGTCTTAAACAGGGTTACTGTGCAACAATGCTGATAGAGATTACTATAAAAGTCATGAGCATTCAACAATGAGGTCAATGCACTAAATGCATTAAAATCAGCAAGGAAATAGGGTTGAATCTTATAATAGGGTTAACCTTTATAGCAAGCAAGATTAGTTTTTATTTTCGTACAATAACAATGTGACAAAGACTTTTTATTTTTACTGTTAAACATTAGAATGCTACAAAATGTAGCAGCAGGTTATTAAAAATTATAATTATCAGAATTTTTGTCAGTGCTGTTGCCTCACAGCAAGAAGGTCGTTGGTTCGATTCCAGCTGCTGCCGGCCTTTCTGTGCGGAGTGTGCATATTCTCCCCGTGTGTGCGTGGATTCCCACCAGGTACTCCAGCTTCCCCCCACAGCCCAAAAACATGCAAGGTTAATTGGAGATTCCTAATTGTCCCTAGTGTGTGAATGTGAGAGTGAACGCCTTTCGCCCTCAGGTAGCTGGAGAGGCACCAGCAGACCCCCGCGACACCACAGGGCATGAAGCGGGTAGGAAGATGAATGAATATTTTTTAGACTATAAGCGAGGTTAAAAGTACCAAGAACAGACTTCTCAACCAGAAAGGCAAGTTAGAATAATAACAATAGAATACAGAACAGGCTGAATACGTGTGAGATGATAATGCAACACATTAGTCATTTAACATTTAACTCACATTTAGTCAGCCACACACTAACAAGCTTGCGCCTCGAACAAGGTAGTTACTAGTTAGCGCGCGCGTGACCCTGGGGGAGCACGGTTTTTTCCGTACTAGGATAAAATGTAACTGCACATCCAGACCAGTAGTTGGCAGTAGCGCGCTCATTGTCAGTGTGCGCGCAGAGAGTATTAGCTCTATGGTGTTGTTGCACCGAGCGTGTGCACAATAGGATATGGAGGAAACAAACCCGCAAGAGACGCCACAAAAAAAATATTTAGCAGAGATTAAAAGAAAGGCGGACAGAGACGGAGATAATAAGACAATCGAGAGTCACACGAAAGTTAAGACGAGGAAATATGACGAAGGTTATGTTAGCGCGTAGCTTCACTGTGACGACGGTGGGAGACGAGGAAAGACCGGTGTGTTAACTGTGTCTTAACAATGTTGGCAGCGGACAGCAGAAGCCAGATAAAATAAGGCGTCACTGAAAGACATCACACCCCGATCACCTCAATAAAACGCTTGAGGTTTTTTTTTTTCAACGAAATCGTTCCGAATATTGTCATCAATCATCCGGCTTTGTGAATGCTAACTTTGGGATAAAGTTATTCTTCCTAATCTATACTTCTTTCTTTTCTGTCCTCTTTAATGTAAATAAGGATAGAGTGTTTAAAAAAAGATTATACTATTTATAGTTGGTGGGGGAGTGCAACATGTTTTTATTTTTCTTCCTAGGGGGGGCGCAACAGAAAATAATTGAGAAGCACTGCTCTAGATTAACATTACGCAAAATTTCTAACAATGTAAAGGATTCCAGAGAGAAAAAGAGAGGGTTGCATTTTGGCATTTTAAAAATAGCATGCTCCTCTCATTTGTTTTTAAGGTGTAGGTGTTTAGAGTCAGAATACCCACAAAGCAGCATTGTGATTTTACATAAGTTGGTTAATTTAAAACATGTTTTATTTGTTAACCTTAAATCACTGCGGAGTTTGTGTTGGCAAAACAGTATTTGTAATGAATTATCGATAGTTGGGTTTTAGAAATTGACACCAAATTGTCTCTGTATTATAGTTTTCCTACCTTTAAATATATTGTTTTTATGAATGTATAATCCTGGGATAGGTTTTCAGTGAAAAGAATGAAGAAAGGCAGAAACTCCCAAGAGAAGTCAATCCTCTAATAAAAAACACAAAAAAAAACCACCAGGGTCGGGAAATCAGTAGTAACAAGCCTGTTACTGGCCCCACTGTGGCCTTATGATGGAGTGAACAAAGCGGCAAATGAACAAGAACAATAACACCTAAAGAAGAAGAGCTGAATCGAGGTGATCAAAACCCAGAAATACCCTTAAACTGTTTAAATAATTCAACACAAAACTACAAAAAAAAAAAGAAAAACTACATCAAAATTGCAAGTGCACTGTCATGACTTAGTGGCAGACAGAGAAACGGTGATAATGCAACAATGAATGGCACATGAAATGCTCTGAAAAGTACCAAAATGTTTTAAAGACCTGTTTTAGCACTGGTGAAGCTGACATAAACAAGTTTGTGAAAATAGACATAAACAAGTTTGTGGAAAAAAAGATATCACACCCTACCTTAAGTTTTAAGCAGGAGAAACGCAGTTGGGAATTTATGGGAATGGGGTGTGAATATAAATTTGGATTATTTTTTAAATTTATTTTAGTGCAATTTTTTTTCTCTGCTTATCTTGAGGAGGCAGGTGATGGAGGCAGAAAATTCTGGCATCTAATTTACTGTTTGTGCTTGTGAAGCTGCCTGGACAATGCAGGTAAACTTTAACTTTAAATAAAAAGGTGATTTGAGGATTATACTTAGTGATAGAGGAAATAAATATTTCAACTGATACAACGGACATGTTTATGCTTCTCATAGCCAATACGTACCAATAAACAAAGAGTTCATTTATTTATACAGTAAACCCATGTTCTGGCTCCTAAAATGTACTCTGTGTATGTGTGTATGTGTCTCTGTGTGTGTGTGTGTGTGTGTGTGTGTGTGTTAATTTTTTGGCCCTATTAGTGTCTCTCAAAAAGTCCTTCATTTTGAAACACCTGCTGCTTGTTTTAGCTTTAGCAACAATAGCTACATGCGTGTACATTGTGTATTCTTTCTTTCTCTCTTTCTCGACACTTTAGGTCAGTACAACACAGCCTGTGTTTGGGGCTACAAAAACACATCTAACGTCTGAGCTCCAGCAAACATCTAAACAGCTCTTGACATAAGAGAAAGCATGTTTAGCATTTACCGTGTTTAATATTGAGTTTTCTCTATATATTGCTGGTTCTTACCTAAAAATAAGTCTCCTAACATCACCTGCATATGAAACTGTCATAGCTCTGCTAGGCTTCCGTTTGTGTGGGCTTCCTATCTACTCCACAGTCCCAGCACAAACAAAAACCCAGCTTCGTGGGGTCAGTGTATAAAAAAATCTTTGAATTTTTGGAAACAGGATAACTGAGGCACAGCGTCATTAGGTCACATTGTCCCCACCCATAAAACTGGGTGGATACCCAACACATGCATTAATCTGTGAGAAGCTTTTAATGGGCTAAAAGTGTACAATCCCTCTGACTCTGAAGGCACTGCTAAAAAATTTAGGCTCCAACCTGAATATAAGATCTGAGCTGCTCAAGATATTAAACTTTGATTAAAATATCTTCACACAAGATGCACTGCGATGACACTCGGAGGTGCCTTTTACTAATTTAAACGACATTAGCTTCAATGAAACAGGCAAAATGTTAGCCTACATTCTGGTGTGGTTGCAATGCTCTGTGAGCCATTTCTTGGTAAAAAAAATGTGACGCAACCATACCTAGTAACACAGTTATGTATAGTGGCTAATATTTCTATTTGTTTTTTTGTTTTTTTTTCTTTATCATGACAGTCCTACAGACAATTAATCTAGCTGGGCAATAATGAGTTGATCATCTCCTTTACTGTCTCTCCTTGGGTTTGGAAAATATCACAAAAGTGTTTGGTTACTGGAACCAGCAGATACAGTTGTAGACTGGAAAAGTTAATCCCATCTGGAAAACAGCTCTGGATAAAAACGTTAAAAGATCATTCATTGTATGTTGCAGTATTTAGCCAAGTATTAGGCGTGTTAAATGGAAAGGAGCTCTGTTTTCACTGCTTCATCTCACAGCTCCTAAACTGTATCTGCCATATGTGAACAGGCTGGACTTAGTGAAAGTGCTTAGCAAAGAGGCAATCCCGTTCCAGTTGGGATACCATGGCTACCCAAAGCATCAGTGCAACAACAGGAGGTTCCGCAGTGTTTGGCCAACACTGCTTCTTCTCCCAGGAGACTAAAGTGCTGCTCACCAGGACTGCTAAGAAAAATACACTTTTGCATCTAATATTTTGGGGGAAAAAACAGCCTCTAATTTAAGTTTACCTTACACATAACCCTAAATAATAAAAGCCAAAGCTAAAATGTAAGTTTCTCCATATTATTACTAAAATAAATATTTAGCTAATGATTAACTGTTAAGCTTTTCTCGCAGAAACTAAAAAGGAAAACAATGACAGGGGCCACATTCTGACTATTTAGGACAGAGGTGGGCAAACTAAGGCCCAGGGGCCACATGTTGCCCGATGAGCTGTTTAATCCGGCCCGCAGAGCCTTTACAACAGTTTTTCCAAAAGTCAAATCAATAAGGTTGCCAGCTTGATTTGTGAGAATGAAGTTCAACTCCCTCTTCATCTAGCATGCTAACATTTTCTCTTAAGAATGTGGGGCTAAACATCACCTGGAGTTTCATCATCCATCTCTAGTTTTTTTTACCAATTTACAGGCTCTTCAAACTATTTTCTCAGTTAATAGTCCATCAAGCATGATTTTTAAGTTCACCTCTGACCCTCATTTGGGGGCCGGCCCCTTCATCAGGATCCAAAACCCAACGTGGCCCTTCAGGCAAAATAATTGCCCACCCCTGATTTAGGACAGCCTGGGATCACAACTGACCGGTAACTCATTCTTTTTTATTTTTTACTGTTTTATATTTCATCTTTTTTCTTTTCTTTTTTTTTGCAAGACAAAACTTCATTACTCCATTCTTTAACCCTGCTTCAGCTTAATCCTTTGTCAGCAGTCCTGTGATATAATGGGGGGGTGACTATCTGTGAATGAATAAAGAAGAACACAAACAACCTCCACAGTCTGAACATGCTTCATTGCCAATCATAAGTTTGGATTCTAAATACAGCCGCGATGTGACCCCCCCTTCCCAATCCCCTGCTCCAACCCCCACCCCGAAGGCTCTACGTCTCCAATTACAGAAGGAGAATGTGGCACAACTGCACCAGGTCAAAAAGCCGTGATTTGCCCGTAGCAGCGCTGTGCTGGAGGGAGTGTGTTTGCAATCAACCCCATAAATTTATAATGCACAGCAAAAAATAGCGAATTATGTCAAGCCTGAGCAAAAACGTCAGGATTTAAAGCAGACAGCGAATATGACGGACAACTTGTGCACCTAAGCCTTATGTCAAAAGAAAAAATTCCTAGCCTAGATGTTCAGCAACCTTTTGCGAAGTTGAATGGCTTGTGAAACATTTGAGCGCCTGTCAGGAGGATTTAGTAAAACAAAAAAAACAGAAATGCCACCCAAAGGGAGAAGTAAAGCGCTGCCAAACCGGGCAAATGCTAGGGCTAAAGAGAAAGATGCTAAAGGTTTTGCCGTGCCAATAAACAGCAGTGCTATGTAATATTTATGTTGTTATTTTAAAAGTATTGGCGTTGGATAAAGGGTTAAATTAGCCACTCACTAGCATGGCAGCCTAGCTTGCTCTGCGCGACAGGCTGACATATGTCAGCAGGCTTTCAGCACTGGGCTCTTTGGATAGCAGTGCTCGGGGAGCGGTTAGCAAAGTCTGTTACACACGTATGTTTGCTCCCGGGAAAAGCTATTTGTAGGAATTATTTGACGCGAAAGCATGGTGTAGCTGCAGTATAAGAACCGATAAAAAATATTGTAACAAAAGCTGTATATTACCCACACAAACTAGCTGTGGCACAATGGTAAAAGGAAAGGCAGGACCTCGCCTAGGCTAACGTTAGCTGCGCTCAGTGCAGCAAGTGTGATGCTACAGCGTTGCTAGCGAAATTTCCTACTTGACAAACAACGGCGTTACGCACCTTTTAAAGGATCAAGATCTAACTTCGTCAGCAAATTGTGTCCAACGCCCAGATTCACGACGTAATCCCGGATGGTGGGTCTTTTCCTGGTGTACAGTGAAATTCGGTTCGATCTGGACGCTTTCCCCCAGTGCCGTGGTGCTGAAGCTGAGGCTACACACTTCTGCTCCGTCCGTGTCTCGAAGTCGGAAACGCTAGCCCCGCCTACGGTTCAACGCGATGTAAGGCACCCTCCCAGCTCTTCTACCCCAACTACAGAGTATAGGCAGGTTTAGATGATGGCGCGCCAGCAGTGGGAAGCCTCGGAGTGCCTGTGTGGTACATTCCAGGGCTGTCAAATCAGAAGGGCGGTCGTCGTTGACGCATGCGTGATTCCCGGTGTGACGATGCGCCCCGACGTAATGAGCTTTAGTATAGCTGCAAGCCTAGGTCGTGAATAAAAAAAATATATATATCATGCAGAGAGCTTCAAGTATAGGCGTGGGAGTCAATACAGGAGCAACTCTGTTTCGGCCAGGAGCTGAAAATAAAAGCAGATAATACGTGGACATGGAATGTAATACGGTTCTTTGAGAATGACAAAGATGGGCAGGATCGGGAAGAAGGGTGTCACATCGACAGGACGGGTTTCCACATCTGGAAGTTAAAGTTAAAAAGGGTGGAAACAACCATAAACCTGCATTCCATGCAGTACTTAGTAGCTAGAAGTTTATAAATTCATTTTAAATCCAGTGCATTTTTGTTTTACTTTTTGTTCCTAAATCTCTGGAAGTTGTTGCTGTACCTACCACTAAAATTATATCATTAGGTGTTTTACACTATAAAAATGAATTGCATAAAGGTGAATGCTGTTTTTTGGAGGGGGGGAGTGGGGGTGTGGTGGAAGAGTAGTTTGGAGTGGTGGAATATATGGGATGTTTGCTTCTGCTTTGTTCGGTGCAGCCACAGGGATAAACATTTGTGCCACTGAGCAAGGCCGTTCATCATCTCCTAGAGTAGTGAAAGCTAGTTTGGAGCTGTTTTACCATTACCATTAGACTATTTTGTCTGTAGAGTGTGAATGTGAGAGTGAATTATGTGTGTGCCCTGCGACAGACTGGCGACCTGTCCAGGGTGTATCCCTGCCTTCGCCCTAAGAGAGCTGGAGATAGGCACCAGCAGACCCCCGCGACACCACTGGGTATAAAGCGGGTAGGATAATGGATGGATGGATGGATAATAATATCACATAAGTAAAGGGTTTTTCCTAGAAATAATGATGAAATATCGACTTTGAAATGCTCCAAGCTATAAATCAGTAAGGTTACTTATTTGTTCAACATTTAATGAGAACATCAGTCAAAAGTTTGGGATAAACTATAACACAAAAGCAGCACAAAATAAAAGAAAAAAAAAAAGAAGAAAAAACAAGAAAACTTTGGGGCACTTTAAGCAAAGAAAACACCATATTTCCATGGCTCAAAGATCTATTATCCATGTACCTTCTACCCCTTCAGGCAGCAGAGGTCGGAGCCTACCCCAGCAGCCTGGGCAAGAGGGGGGCACACCCTGGAAGCCGCAGGACTGTCGCAGAGCCAAAATATGGACAAACAAGCATTTACTCTTACTTTAACAACTAAGAGTGATTCAAATTAGCTGGGTTTTTTTGATAAAAGATACTTTACCAAATACACTCTTGTTAAAGTTTAACATGTATCACAGAGTATACTAAATGTTAATGCTGCTGTCGTCACACTTGTAATCAAGAACCATAAGGAACTGAAACTGTGTGTTTTTCTTCTTCCTTACATTCACCACTCGGCATGAACTTCTGTCTGATAAGATGCAATTGCACAGCAAACATCTCATCACATGAGCACATCATACCATGAGCACATCATCATTACCCCTCCAGCAGATGTGTCAGCAATCAGTGATATCGCAAAATATCACAAATATCAGCAGACTGGCAATCTCTAACTATTTACCATCTATGCTAAAAAATGACAGTCAGACACAAGAGAGTAGTTTAAACTAATTAAGACATTTTTTTCATATTAAGAGAGATAATAATTTTAGTAGTGGTATTCCCACTATTTCTGTGCCTATAGGGTTAAAATCTTTTTTTACAGGCGTATTTTCTATAGATTAAAATTCACATTTAAAAACAGCATGACAACTAAATCAGTCCTTTCAAGCTGCTTAAACAACTTTCTTTTTAGGCTGCCCCCACTGTTGTGCATTTATAATAATATAATAAAAAAAAATTAAGCACCAACTGGACCAACCAAAATACCCCAAACACCAACAGTTGTTAATGTTAATATGTTCATGCCTTTGCTTAAATAACAACATTAAGGCACTGAAAATCTAGCTGTATTTCATCATCTGATGTATTTTGGATATGAAAAAGGGATAATGGCATAGTTGGATGAAGTTAACAAATTATAATAATTAAAACAATGCTTTCTTATTTAAATTACGATGCAGAATACATTTAATACTATCTTTGAAACTCACTTGATAGTAAAAGAATATACTGAAAATCTGACATTGAGACCAACCTACCATTCAGCAAAGAAAGCTGCAGTGTGTCTGAAAACAGTCTGACCTTTCATGAGGGAGACAGCTTCTGTTTTTACTACCTTGCTTGGTCCCTTGTAGATGTCAAAAGCTGGAAGAAATTGCACATCATGATAAATGTAAAAAGAGGGAAGCAGACACACAATCAAAAAGGCATCAATTATTCACATATCCTGCCTCTGTGCTGGAAGGTGGCACTTACTGTCATGCATTGGAACTAATAAGAAAAAAAATCGCAAGTGTCCCATGTTTTCAGAGCCAGGGTTTTCCCTCTCAGGCACAAAAAATCATTTCTGCTGTAAATGTGCCAGCCATGCCTTTGGGGGTTGATGTAATTACTTCTGTGGCTTTCATCCAGAAAATGCAGTTATATACCTGTGTATATACTGTATATATATACACACACACACACACATATATATATATATATATATATATATACAGTATATACATATATATGTATAAATATATATATATATATATATATATATATATATATATATATATATATATATATATATATGTATAAAAGGAAAACAGATTGAAAGCAAGAGTTGCCTATTCCACCCACGCACAAATTTACACACGCATACAGCACAATTCACAGTGTATTTGCCAATATTGTCATCTAAACACATAATGCGAAAGTAGTAAAAATGTAATACTCCACTGTGAAAACAATTTTGCTGCATGGTTGTGCTTTATGTACTATTCACACATCTGTAAAGGGGACTGTAATACATCAGAAAAAAAAAGTGTTTACTGCTAGGAAAAAACAATAAGCATCAATGTAGGTCAACTTTAGGCTAAAAAAAGTATGTTTTATTATCTCAGTTTCTAGCATAAACAGCTATTTAATGAAACAAGTATTTTTGGCCAAAGAACATAAATCATAATAAACAAAAAGAAGGACAGTAAAATTAAGAACACTAATCAACTTTAGCATGTTACTTCTAAGGATAGTCTTTAGCTCCCTTTAGCTCTGATTTTCCATTGTTTTGGTGTTGATACAGAATGTGTCAGCTACTTTTTCCCCCTTTTTTGTCAAAGTATACAAAAATTACAAAAAAAATCACAACATAATAGCACTATTAAAATAAAACAGTAGGGCAGCAGTTAGCAATGTTGTCTTATAGCAAGAAGGTTTTGTATATATTTCAGATTTTTAAAATTTCTATATTTTTCAATTTTCAGATTTCATATTTCATATAGATTTGTAAATGTCAGGGTTCTTTTACTTCTTCTTACTTTTACTACAAAGATGTATTCTATGTGGAGTCATATTACTATGACTGCAAAAAAGATGAGGTCACGAACTTTATCTCGAAAGTAAATACAGCTTTTTCATTTTTGTTTTTTTTTTTAAATTTGAGAAATGACATTTTTACAATTGTGAATGGACTGGCTAATTAGCTAATTTAACTTGATCTTAAGTGGGAGTGGGAATGGCTGTCTAGACTATTTCTTCATGCTGACCCTGCGATGAGCCTGCAACTTTTGTTCAGTGGGATAGGCTTCACTCCCCAATGTGTGTCCTAATAATACACCATACACATTTAAAATCATTTGTTTGCCACTTTGGACTTCTGTGTAGTTCCTCTTACTACTTAATAATGACTTTTTTGTAACAACAAGCAAGCATCATTCATTACTTTTAGTGTTTTGAATGAATGATTCCTGTTCAATAAGAAATGCACAATGCTTTTTGAAATGCCAACAAATTGCTTCCCGGGTTTGCTACCTTATTGCTGTGCTGATCATTTTGTTAGCGGTCTCCAAAGTTGTCTGAAAGTATATGGCACAAGCTACAAAATGGCATGGCAACCGAAATATCACTGACACAGTGTCTTGTCTTGAGTTTATATTACTTTCTTGCCTAGACCTATGATTTTCTTTTAAAGTGATTGCTGATGTATTTAATGTGCAACAGTAAAATAAAGCATCAATCAGATAAGTTTAAAAATGAATAAAAAAAAAAATAAATAAAAACACCAACAGGTTCCGTTGTTGAGGTATCAATTTAAGTACACCAAACTGTACAATGAAGAGACTGTACTGTTTGTTGTTTCTAACAACAGAAGTGTGATCAGGAGTATTTTAATCAGGTAACATCTGTCTTCCCTGCAGCATCTTCTTGTGAGAAAAAGAGCTGAACAGGTTTGTACAGCCAAGGGAGTTGCTATGGAACTATTGGAGCAGTGATTTTATTTGATGCTCGATGTGTTTGTGGATGTTAAAGAGGAAGAAGGGTTCAGATGTAACCTACCTTAATATGACGCATAAAATAGGACAAATAACTTGATAATTTGTTTGCAAAAAAGGTTAAAAAATTGCTTCTTTAAAAGTTAATATATTGTTTTCATTTTAATTAGGAGTAAATTAAAAATGCTCCGGGGTAATAAATTAAGTTTAAAGGGCTAAATACTAAAACTGTTTTAAGTTTTAAGTGGCAGCATCTGAGTGTTGCTCAATGCATTACTCAGAAAACTTTGATAAAACTTTTAAAAGATCATCATCTGACACCCTGCACCCTCTTACATCTAAAGACTTTGAGGAAACATTTCAGTCAATAAATGTCAATAAATAATAGCTGGTGTTCTTAACTATCATAGTATCTTACAACAAAAGGCGGGGCACTGCCTTTAAATAAAGAAAAATATAACTATAAACTAATATTTTGCTCAAGCCGGCATTGAGGTGCAGACTGGCAGAAGGTGGATGGCCCAGGAGACAGTGGACCAGGCAGAAGCACGGCTGCTCTACAAAGAGCTTGTGGTAGTCGTGGCGACTGGCCGTGCAGGCCTGGGAACCACACCGTCTATGCACCTCAGCAGGCTTAAGGGCAAGAAAAGGCGGGGCAGCAGGCTAGTCACTGGGTGGGGCTAGAGGCACCAAGGCGCGTGGACTAGGGTGGGAAGAGGTCATGGTCAGGAAGTTCTCATGGCCAGAGCTGTGGAGGGCTGAGCCCCTACGCATTCGATTCCTCATCCAGTCCATATACGTCGTCTTTCCCAGCCCAGCAAAGCTCTTCCTGTGGGTCAAGGTGGAAACCCCATCATGCCCTTGTGCCAAGGTTGGGTACCCTGGAGCACATCCTCTGCAGCTGTCCTAAAGCACTTGTCCTAAAGAACCCGGTCGTGTCGCTATCACTGGCAACACGACCGGGTGCTGCAGTAAGATTTGTTAGGGCTGGAGAACAACCTCTCCCCAAAGGCCCAACAAGGTCTCCTGCAACAGCAAGGGGCTGGCAGCTAAGTGTGGACCTGGGGAAACAACTGAAGTTCCCTGTAAACATTGTGGAAACCAGCCTGAGGCCAGACATCGTTCTGCACTCTGAGTCATCCAAGCAAGTTATCTTGCTGGAGCTGACTGTGCCTTGGGAGGAGAGAATGGAGGAAGCGTACGAGAGGAAGGGAGAGAAACATGCACGGCTGGTGGAGGGATTGCCGCAGATTTGGGGTGGCGCACTATATGCCTGCCAACAGGCATATAGTGGGGCATATAGGGCATATAGGGGCTTTGCAGGGAAGTCACTCTGCAAGGCCTTCAGCCTCCTGGGCATCACAGGCATGCGCAGGAGGAGAGCCATCTGCGCAGCTTCAGAGGCTGCAGAGAGAGCAGATGGCTGTGGATCCAGCGGGACAAGCTGTGGACGAGTGCTTCTTGGACACAGGCCAGGAACCGATCACTCTTGGTGGGGTCGCCTGGGTGAGGGGGTCTGATGTTGAAAGACCTGAAACCCTCTATGACCCCAGGTACTATCCCTAACGATGTGTCCAAGATCTGCATCATTAGGTGTATTTAGCAATCCATATTATTATATGTTAGGGGATGATGGTAAGTAATTTTAGATTTTTCTAATTAAACCTAATCCTATTATCAAACTTTTATTTAATTTAATTACTTTTGAAATGCCAATAGATGACCCATAGATTGGTAAAATCTTTGCTGTTACGCAAAATCAGCTTAGCTTTTGTGAGTCCAGAAGTTAGGTGCAGAGGACTTTTGCTGGCCAAATGATGTAATCTAGTGATTTAAAAATTCTCCAAAATTGCAAAAATATTTGGACTATGATCTTTACAGTGGTAGTAAGAGTAGCGACTGAAATAAAACTTTCTAAAATATTTCACAGTGGAGTATCAGAGTTGCTCTTATTGGAAATTACAACAAGAAACAGTTACTTTATCTCACCTATCAAAATCGACCTGTAATAAAGGTAACAAAGAACAAAGAGGATGGTGGAGACACGTAGACAAAGGCGTGGGCTTAACCTTTATGCATATTTAAATAGTGCCTTTCCTTGGTATGAGGTCTCTACACTCTGTTGAAATGAAATTTGTAGGAAAAAGTATAAACCATCTATCTCTTAGGTTTTATTCTACATGACAGTGAAACACTCATGAACATCATGAAAAAAAACAAATTTCTCGTTATTATCTGTGTGAAAACTTATATGTCAAGTGTTGGGTCTACTATCAACAATTTCAAACTTTCATTATTGCAGTAGTCAGTCAACAAACACAGAATTATATCAATCCTAATGTGTATGTGTATATACAGTATATAGTGTATATGTGTGTGTGTAGAATGCAAACATTAGGATGCAGATTATTATCACAATTAGTCCAACAATGTATGGCAGCATTAAAAGAAAAGGAACCCACTGTCCTTCGTGGACTTTAGGTTTGTATTGTGTTTCCATTTATGAAAAAGGCCTTAAACCTCCAGCTCGGCTATATCACGGAGTACAAACAAGGAAAACATGTCAGTATTCTACTAATCATTTGGGAAACAACATTGTCAGGTTTGAATAAACATTAAGAAACATATGTGTGTTTTTGACTTCCTTAAAATTCTTGTCACTTCCTACTGTGTGCTCAAAAGAGTTATTAAAAATCATACCAGTCACCATGTCCTAAGGTTTAACACTTTCTTGCTTGCAGGCATTGTGTTGTGAAGGTCATAAGAGAGGAAATAACAATTGGTACTAGTTAATGCCTGTGTGTGTGGCGGGGAAGGGTGGGGGGTTACCAGGAATCTGTTTGAGATGTTCGACTGCAATGTTATTTCCCACCTTGCACCTCTTGGAAGAGTCCAAAAACAGAGAGAAATTAAGGAAAAGAAGATGAAGAATGAATAAATATGTTTATGCTAATTTAGCTTTTGCTAATTTAGCACTGTGTGCAAATATAAAAAAAAGTCCAAAAAGAAAAGAAGCTATTGGAGAATGTGGACACGACCCTGGGTGAAAGAACGAGCTCAACAAGTTGTTCTTTTTATAATGATCCACCTAAACCTCCAAGATTTCAGCATTTTTGCCTCTTTAGTGCTAAGAGAGTGCCCTCTATTTGTCTATAAAGGTGATGTCATGTTTTCAAAGTGAGATGACATAAAACTTACAAGAATATCAAGCATGGTTCATACACCAATATGAAAAAAAGACGAGCTCAAACCGGGTTCTGGAGCTGTAGTCAGTGGGCATAAAACTCACTTGTTGAGGGAGTCAAAGTCTTCTGATAACAAGGAGAGCACAGATGGAGGCAAACATTTGCTGCTATGTAAAGCAGATTGATTCCCTGTGATTAAGCACTCTCAAGCATTGTTGAGGTCTCGGAGCCAGGAAGAAATCATAATTGTCATTATAATTTCTTCTGATTGGTATCATAACATGACTAATTTCTCCTGGTTAAGTTGCTAGCCGTCTGCAGAATAATTCACACAAGGAACCTCCTCGAGGGATTGGATATGGTCAATGCAATGATAAACACCTTTTTATTTGATTTAAACTAGCAAAGAAAAGCATTTTTATCTGATTACATGCTTTTAAACACATAGTATGTACACAGAATTGTATTGTTGGTTCTTCTGCAGCGAGTCATCTGTTGCTCGCCCCTTCTGCTGCCTCCGGTGAAGACATTTTTGCTATTTGTCTTATATTGAATTGCACTCAATTAAGCAGGAGACACGCTTTGCACAGGTAGCCGCACTGCCCCGATCAACTCTCTGTCTGACTGACGTACCGATGTGTGGGGAGGCTCCGCCTTTATTTAAACAACATGTAACATTCCGCTTAACAAAATAGTCTGAACAAGACAAACTCAAATAATGTGATTGGCCATCATCGCACTCAACACTCAACACTCAACACCCCCACTCGATGGTGCCATTCACTTGACCAT
>CAAE01010404.1:15356-34076 GCA_000180735.1 Tetraodon nigroviridis | reverse complement strand
GATTTTTTTTTTTCTAATTTCAAAATTTTTCTCTAATGTTTATGCTCGCTGGAACAGTAAATTTTCCCCATTGTGGGATGAATAAACATATATTCTATTCTATTCTACTTAAAGAAATATTAGGGCCATAACTCACTCACTAACAGCTCACATATTTACAGTGTATTTCAGACAAACTGAATCGAAACACATATGCTTTTCCCTTTTTCTTCATTTTGACTTAATGGATTCCAAGACTGTGTCGTAAAACTATTTGTTTTACATTATTTTAAAAGCTGAACCAGTCTGGTTTATTGACAAAACTACAAATGACACAAATAAATGTAAAAATAAAAAATAATAATTTAAAAATATTAAATTAAAATCAAGATATATTTGAAAGTGAGACACATGGCAAAATAATTGGACTCTTGATAACTTGACAGTTTTGTCTTGTGTTCAGTTTTACTGGTCAATAAAAGGTAAACAAAAATCTTTTTATCAAGACTGCCTATGGCTATTTATCAATATAGTAAGTAATTTATTTTTTCTATCAAGTTATTTTTTAGATGCAGTAAAATCTGAGGTGTGCAGAGGGAAAACCCACTACGCATATATAATCAATGCCAATGATAAGCCTTTGATAGCTGTTATAAATAGCTGTTATAAAGTTTGTCAAATGAGAAACAATAGGAAAAAGAGTTAGGTTTTATTAACTGCCCCCTAAAGGTTCATATAGAAATGTCTTCCAAAATAAACTTTTTTTTCCCTTCGATAGTACAAGCTGTTTGTCCATTATAAATTGCCTGTAGTTGATGTCTGCACTTGTATTTAGTGTGTAATATATGCTGTGTTAAAAGTTTACACTAATTAGCAAAGATGTCGGTTAAAAATAAGGGCGAGAGCAACACAAAGAATAAGACTGCCCTGTGGTCCTAGTGGTGATTTAGTATTCATTTACTGCTTTTGACAAAAAGGAGGTAATTGAAACTAATGGAGTGCTTTAAAGGGGCCTGTAAGAGGAGAAAGGAAAGTAAAGAAAAGAAAAGTAAGGAAAGGTCAGGACAAGAGAGGAAAGGAACAAAAACTAAAGGTGAAACACTTTTGCCCTTTTATGATGGTCTGATGGAGTTTGGTGTTTTCAGCGCTGTTCAGCTGATTGCAGAAACAGAAATTTTGGCAGGAACAGTCTGAACAAAATTACGCTTTTGTTTTTAAAAGCACAAACTAAATAACGTCCCAGTTCAGATACAACTTACACTGTACTTAAACTGGTTCAAAGGAGGTTAAGGGTAAGTCAACTACAACCCTATAGGTCATTTACTTAATATTTTTCATATGCAATCTTGTATGTTACACTAATATGTGCAAACACCTGAAGAAGCCTGTTTAATATGATGCATGGAACATTATGCATCTGGTGTTCAATATAAAGTCACATTAACATACATTCAGTAAAGAAAACAATGTGTTCAATACAATCACATTTCACACACGGTACAAACTTAGCTCACATTATTTTGGCAGCAGATGTGACTTTTGGTGTGATTGATGGGATTGGCTTCCATGGTTACAAAACACAACATTGTAGTATAGAGGTAGTTAATGAAGAATGTCACTTGAGTTTAAATCTTGCTACAATTAAGCCTTCAAGGTCTTCAAAAAAGCAAAACAATAGTTCTGGTCCCTGAGCTTCATACAGTCCGCAGAACTCGAATGCTTTATCAAACTTGTTAGGTTTAAATAAAATAAAATATTTGTGCACTTGAGTGACACGAAAACAAACAACTTTTAATCTAACAAGGGCTGTTTGTACCATATTTGCTAATGTGCTGAGGGGCAGATATTCTTATTCCAGTCTCCATTCATTCATGCACGTACACTTTTTTACATAATAAACTAGAGGGCAGAACTCCACCAAGGTCAACATACAGATGCCACTACTAGAGCAAAGTTAACCTAGTGGGTCGCTTTTTGATTAAAGCCCCTTTGGCTTTGAGCTTTGGAAGATCAAATGTCAAGATCTATCCAGAATCTAGAGCTAATCATCTGTTTTTTGGCTTATGGTCAAAATTCTCTAAAAATATCATTGAAGTCTGTATGTAACATAATGATTTATTTTGCGAACAGACAGACGTAGATATTAAGTAATAAAACTACACAAAAAACTAATGACTCTTGCTAGATTGCAAAAATATAATTTAAATGCTAAGAAATCTGCTTTAACCCTGGAACATCAAATGGCTTAAGAAGACCATGATGATAATTTTTTCCTTCCAATAAAGAGATACATATTTTATTAATATGTTATGGTTTTTATCTGTTGGACGTAAGCTGACCGGCTGGAGATGCGCGCTGATTTAAGAGACAGAGAACACATAGCTAAGGATTACTTCCCACAAGCTTTGACATGGTCTCTGAACTCTGCAGATCCCAGGGGCTTTCTGCACAAGTGTGGCTTAGCACACATACCGCTGTCAGAGAAAGACATGCAAATTGGTGAATGGTAAAACAATAACTGCAAAAAGATGGTACCCTCCCTAAAAAAGCACGGGAATTCCATTAAAATTACCGGCAAAACAAATGTTTGTTAGTAAAAGTTTGGGGGAAAAAAACCAGGTATTATACTTTTTTGCTACTGAACTTGAGTAAATTACCGAGTTAAAGCCACAACTAAAGGGAACACGTTTTAGCGATAACAGTTGTGACTTTCAGACAGAAAGAGGGGGGGTTCCGTGTTTTTTCTTCATATATTCATCAATCTTTACTCACCGCTGAAGAGTTACTGTACTACATCACACAGAGCTGGGTGGGGAGTTAGGTAATGTGTAGATGATTAGAGCTAGGGCCTGCTTTATAGCCGCTTTTCCATCTATCTATCTGCACTGTTAGCTACCCCTCAATACAGGGCTTTGGCGGACTACATGGAGGAGTTACATTTTTGGCAGGAACTCTTTCTCAAACCCATATCCAAAATTTTTATTACACCTCATACGGCAATTTAGAATAGTGTTCTGTGGCAGTGCCGTGAGACAAAGGAGAAGATGGCCCACGGGCCACATGTAGCCTATTCAGAATTTTTATCAGGCTCGCCGAACTTCTAACTTGTTTTTTTTTTTTTTTTCGGTTTGTCTTTCCCCCTTCGATTCTCACGTTTTCCCACTAGATGGCGCACTCGGGGTACATTGACCTTTGATGCGTGTATTACTCCATGTTTGCACTTTACTCTTTGACCCACACATTCTGTAAAGAATGTTGCATTCTTTTTGTTGGCAAACAATGTGGGCTTTGTTAAAGACTGACATTCTTGGGAAAACCTGGTCTAACTAGGATAAACTGCATTCGCCTTACTCTGGGTGAAGCAGTTTTAATTTCCAGCAATTTGGCCGATTTTATTAGCATCCCAACACCCTGGCAGTTCAGAGCTGAGACTAGGGGGCAGATCTGCAGTGCTACGCACTCCTCTGCGATCTTCTTAGAATAGTTACCTGCCCAAAGCCCCATAGAGACAATGTCTGTCCCTCGTTTATTTAGACCTAATAGTAATGTTGGCAGTAGAGGAATTGTTCAAGAAAATTTTATTAAAATTAGCCACTCTGCTATCATTCTACCAGATAGGGGAATTAAATGTGGATTGTTAAATATCTGCAGCATTGCACACAGCCAGAACTGGTTATTACTCATTACTCGTTAAAGAAAAAAGAAACATCCCTAGATTTTTATTATGCACTATAGCCTATAGTTTTAGCAATCTAAGCAAAAAATATTGGAAGAGGTCATCGGCAGCCAGCTGTGCAATAATTTCCATGTCAACAAGTCACCACCTGGTAGTGAGTTGGGGAGGGATGCTGGTCAGAGTCAGCAGGCCCAAACGTATTGTGAGGGTCTGCTAGGAATGCCTTGCAGAGTTTCCTGTCAGAAGGAGCTTTAATTCACCTTCAGGAGAACTTCAACCATGTCCCAAGGGAGGTGGGAGACACAACTCTGCAACATCGCATGGACGTCTGGGGCAGTGCCGCAGAATTGGCAGACCGGGGTGGTGGACCCTCTTCGAAAGAAGGGGGAATAAAGGGTGTGGTCCACCTATTGGAGGGATCACACTCCTCAGCCTCCCTGGTAAGGTCTATTCTTTGTTTTTACTTTAATCTTAGTTTACTAATCTGATTATATTCTTATACTGTCTACATGCAAAATATAACAAGTATGAAAATATTAAAACAATGTCTCTGTTTTATATAGTGTATTCTTTTGATGGCATCCTGGCATTTGGTCTGCTGTTCATTTGCACCTGTGCATACTTCAAAAAGGTGCCCCGACTAAACAACTGGCTGCTGTCAGAGAAGAAAGGAGTGTGGGGCGTTTTCTACAAAGGTATTAGTGCCAGTAAAGCTGGGGACACACTACATGATTTTCAGCGTTTTAGACGCCACGACCCGCCCTCACCCATATCAGGGTGAGTCATTAATCTGCTTGGCGACTGAGCTTAAGTACCTTGAAGATATGAGTAAAGACCCCCGCACAGAGTTGCAGGCACAAAACTGAATATCAAACTTGCTAGATATTCTGGCTGCTCGTTGTAACATTAGAACGAGCCACAGCCAATTTGAGCAAACACTGATGTTGCTGCAAAGTAGGAAAATAAAAAGGAGCAGTACAGCGGCTGCAGCTAAACATAGAAACATGAAACAACAGGAGATAGAAAAATGGTTTTGCAAGGTCATCTGAGCTGTACCTAGTTGTTCTGTAGTGTTAATAAATGTGTGCTTGAAAAAAATCACTTTCGGACTATAGTAAGCTCCCCAGAGTCAAATAAAAAAATGCGCCATGAATAGGAAAAGTAAACTGGACTATTAGTGGCATTTTGTGATGAAAATAATTATTACAAAATCCAGAGCCAACAGCTGACATTTTCAGTTGTAAGGGCAACAACAAAACAATAAGCTTGCACGCCCTGCACTTTCCCTGTCAGTGCAGTTGGTTGGTGCCGACAGCGAGAAATGTAACACACTCGTTTCAGATGAGTCTTGTAGTGTGAAAAACTCAAGTGCCTTGCCAAATTTAAAAAGTCGTGTTGTAGTAGTAGTAGTGTCCCTGGCCTAATAGAACAGACATTGTGACAAATCAAGTCATGACTTAAACATTACTAACATGTGCTAATGTGGTGGTTTGCCCAACTTAACTTTTTATTCTTACAGGCAAAACTTAAAAGGTAATGAACACAGTATTGAAACTATTGCAAGTCATCAACTGTGTCATTAAAAAATAATTTACAGATTAGCTATGTTTCAGCGTTATATTAAAGGTAGAGCATTAGAACATTAGCTGTATTTGGCTTTGCTTTGTTTCATATTCAGTGTTGTTATTCACTCTAAAAAAAATCTTTTTGTCTGTTCCTTTTTTTAGCTGCGGTTATTGGAACACGGCTTCACATTGCTGTGGCGCTTTCCTGTTTAGCCATGGCCTTCTACATTGTCTTCCTAAAATGATAAGAGGAATCACCCTGAATTGGAAAAGGACTGAATGGACTAGGGATGGGCTTTTTTTCTGTAGTTATGTGCTAATCCATGTTGTGGGAGACCTCCCCAGGTAATAAAAATGGTGACGCCCCATTGGATCTACCGGTATCCAACTTCGCTTATAAGATCGACTTGCTTATGTGACGGCCCCTTTATAAGACGGTAGGAAGGAAAGCAGGTAACGAGAGAAAGGTGAAAAGAAATAGAAATTAATAGAAACTTAATTTTGGGTTTCATATATTTCTTCTACATCACTGGGCAGCTTCTGAGCAATGTGCGTGTGCTGTCGGAGGCAGAGATCATGCAGGTTCATGATACGGGTGCACCGTCCGTTCGACCCGACCATCCATCGATGGTCAGGTGACGACGTAACTATTGCTCCGAAGATCCAGAGTCCATTCTTTAAGTTTACTCTCCATGTCTTCGTAAGGTGCCAGCACGGTACACATTCTCTTCAGGGTCTTGGAGGAAGCGTTTCGTAGTTTTTCTTCCTTCATTCTCCGATCTCGGATCGTTTTCTCGGTCGCGCATGACAGTTAATTTATGTTAATTACCGTGTACGTGTCTCTGTTGTTTATTTTTGCAGGAAACTGAGAAATCTGCACATTGTTCTGAGTAAACTATTTTCTATGTCTGTAGACCTCGCCTATAAGACGGGGCCCCCAATTTGAGCCCGAAATTTCGAGGAAAAATCCCTGTCTTATAAGCGAGTAAATACGGTAGTTTCCTATGGAGGCAATGAGTTTCCTCCGCAGGGTGGCTAAGCTCTCCCTTAGAGATCAGGTGAGAAGCTCTGTTATCTGGAAGAAGCTCGGAGTAGAGTCGCTCCTCTTCCTCAGGATGCTTCCCAGACACCTCCCTGGTGAGGTGTTAAGGGCACATCCCTCCGGGAGGAGGCCCCTGGGAGGACCCAGGCTTTCCTGTTCAGACTGCTGCTCCTGCGAACTGACCCTACATCATAGAATAGAATAGTCTATTTATCCTACAATGAGGAAATTGCACTGTTTCAGTAGCATAGCTTACAGAGTATAAATACAAATATAACTATAAATATGTGAGAGCTTGGATAGACAGCTGACAGCACGGAAAGACGGCAATCGGGGCAGGAAGGGCTAGGAACCCACCATGCATCTTCCGTGAGGAAGAAACCAAAACCGTCCCCCAAGCTCCTATTCCAGCTCTGGAAGATCCTAAGGGTGATCTGGAGAAGGGAGAAGGTCGGCCATCAATGGAGATGGGCGGAAGGGGTGTGGGTTCCGAAGGAAGAGAAGTCAACCTTGATAGAGCAGTTTAGGTCTATTTCACTGCATTCGCCGATGTCTAGGGGTCGTTAGCAGGGTCGTTGTTGCCAGTGCATTCTTCTATGTCGTAGTCTGTGGGGGAGGCAGTATCAGAGCTGGCAACACCAAGAGACTGAACAAGGAATCAGATGATTGGCTGCGTAATGGACACCATGAAAATTGTGTGGGAGAGAAGGATGCTGAACAAACTGCTATCTGTTCTGGATAACCCTGAACAACCTCTCCACCCACTTCTACATAGACAGCACAGCACCTTCTTGAACAGACTGATTCAGCTCTGCTGCCTCGATGACAAATTATCTTTCCTACCCAGTGCAATAACTCTGTTTAGCATGTTCTCGTATATGCCCTGTTCAGTACTTTAAGGCCGCACACTTTTATGTAGCACAACTGTCATGTACTTCTAATGCTATACTACATCGATGCACATTTTAACGCTGCACATTTGTTGTACTTCTTGTTACACAAGAAGTACAACAATTTTGCACATTGCTGTAAATGCTGTGATTATCTTCACAATGCTGTTGGAACAATTGAATTTTAATTCAATTTTTTAAAGTGTTTGTAACCAAAACTAGCCAAAGAAACATAATCATTTACTGGGAAACTAAGGTTAGGCTTGCAGAGGTTGGGCTGTGGGAAGCTGAGTTATGTCTCTTGGGAAAAAAACATGAAAATCACTAAAATGGCCACATTTCTGCCACTTACTCTGCCACAATATCATTTACAAAAAAAGAAATTGAAAAAAGAAAAAAAAGAAAATGAGAGCTAAAACAATCTCGATGACAGAGCATACGTGAACCACTGTGTGCGACAGGTGCTAAAATTTTCATTATTACACAATCACATATTGTCTAGAACATATATTGAGTAAGTTCCAAATATGAATATTAAATTAAAAATATATACCAAACATCTTAATGTTTGTGTTTCTCTTCATTTATTTTTAAATATTCTTTAGTTTGATGCCTTATTTAACATAATATTCCCATAAAAATCCTGTGATATATTGAGTTTCTGCAAAAGAAACTTTTATAATTCATGATACCTGATGGGCAGTGGACATCTAATAACTGCAGATTTACTGTTTCATTAACAACCTGCTCAGACACTTTTGCATGCAGACAACCATACACATATGCACACTTAGACTGAGGCAGCCTCCCCTTTCTAGGCTTACTGTGGACTGCCTGACTGCATAGGGAGATATTTTAACCTAATGGTTTTTCCACAGTTTTGACCTCACAGACTGATATTTGTGTAGAAAAATAGGGAAACAAAGGTAAAATTAAACATCAGCCAAAGCAAGCAAGCAGAAACATTTGCCTCGAATAATGAGAAAATAACAAAAAATAAGTGTAGCCTTATGTCTTAAAAACACAGTCTTTCTAGCCTGGACTAAAAACTGTGTTAAGAGAAAGGGAAGCACACATATTACATGTCACAACATGACGATTTTATGTGATAATTACAGTTCAGACTTGTGCTTTTAAGAATAACTAAATAAGCAATCGCAACTTTTTTTTTTTTTTATGTAAAACTTACTAAGGGGAAAAGACAGAACACACACACACACACACCTACATACACACACACACACACACACACACACACACACACACACACACACACATACACACAGATTCAGTGCTAATGAGCCAAGATTATCTTAACAATGCTGAATTTTCTTAGCAACAATCCTGGATACGAATACTGCTATGTGCCGTATTAGTACTAGTAGGATCAAAACATTTTTTGTTTTGCACATAATTTGCAGAAAAGTAGCATGGTGGTACGGTGGTTAGCATTATGACCTCCTAGCAAGAAGATTCAGGTAAAATCATTGGCTTTGGCCTTTCTTTGGGTAGTTTGCATTTACTCCCACGGGCTTGTAAGGTAAATTGATCAGTCTAAATTACTTTAGTAAATGATTGTCTTTGTCTATGTTTGTCTATCGGTTGCCTGCAATAGGCTGGCAACCGTTTTACAGTGTTCCGAGCCTGTCACCCCATGTGTGGATAAAGCAGATACATAAAATGGATAGATGGAGGGATCAATTGCATCAAACTGCAAACTTCATGTTGCCGAAAGTAAATTCTACAATGAACACTTGGTAAACTGGAAGTCTCATGCTTCCAGTTTACTAATTATTATGTTTATATGTACATTTCTGTTATAGATTGTGGTAAAGTAAAGCTGGGTCAAGATGTTGCATTTTAATTTAACTTTTCTTTCAACAGTGTTGTTTAATCATATAATAGATTAATCTTGTATTGCATACTTTACATTGGTACACTTATTTTTGTATGTCTACTTACGATCTCAATTTTACAATGTTGAGAGGTTAAGGATGCTATTTTATGCCATCTGCAATTTTTGGCATAAATTCTGACACCCTATATATATTTTTTAATAAGAGCACTGATTTAGGTGTGTGTAATATGTCTGTGTAGATTCTCATTCACCGAGGTCATAGTTATCCAAGGGTATTCTCTGTTAAACTGGACTTGCTTAGGGTTTCCTTGAAAACGTTTTGTCTTCTCTCCAGAAGGCTTCATCCCTAAACAAGTTCAGTTAAACACACAGAGTTAAAGGAAAGTTTCTGTGTTAAAGACTCAATGTAAAGAGGTGGGTTTCTTAGTTTTAATATGTTTGTGTTGGTTTTTTTTTATGAATTGTACACCAAAAAAGTAGTTGAACCTAATTTTTTTTTACCATTAGTGACACTGGAATTTTGTGGTCTCGACATTGACCTGCAGAGCGGCCGTGATGTTCCCCAGCGATCCAGTTCTCGCGTGATGACGCGATGACGACAGGGCGTACGCGTTCTTGCTTCCGCGCGCTCAGAACAGGGTGAATTTTACGAAGAAGGCTCGTCCAAACGGAGCTCCCAGAAGCCACAACGGCGAGTAGAGGGATTTTTTCGGTGCACACGGAGGTGGACACGTTTTTGCATACACGCAATTGGTTTGTACGACTAGGCGACGGAAGTTTTGTCAATTCGTGACCTCCGCGTTTCTGCTTTTTAGTCGGGAAACAGGACCACACAACGTACCGCTATACAGGGAAAGAGGGCAGAAGTTTTAGCTGCCCTGTTTCGTCGTTGCGGCTTGTAAACCCGAAAAATGTCGCATAAGGAAAGACCCACTTTTTACCGACAGGAGCTCAACAAAACCACGTGGGAGGTCCCAGAACGGTACCAGAACCTTTCTCCCGTCGGCTCCGGTGCCTATGGATCTGTATGGTATGGGATTTTTTTTATTTTTTTTAGATATTTTTAAAAATTATTTATTTTATGCTATGCATTCATGTAGAGCGTTGCACAACAACTGAACGGTTTTTACTGCCCACAGAGGCCTGTCGGAGTAATGAAATGACGGATGCGCCGTCAAAAGTACCAAAACAAGAAAACAGAAATTTAACTTTTGCTCATATGTTTGTTTACAGCGTTTGTCTTTTTTCCGAGTTGAAGACGCGTGAGGGTTGCTCAATTTCGTGTGTGGGTGGGGATTAGTTTTGTTTTTTGTGCACGTTTGTTTTGCAAGCCTACCTTATCTTAAAATTTCTGCGGAAAACTTACATGTGTCGGTCGCGGTGACCATTTCCCCCCATATTTTACTAGATTTGGGCTTATAATGCGCCGAAATGTGAATTTATTTGAAATTGTTAGTGTTTCTGTAGAGGAGCAGATCAGTGATATGCCCGTGCTTGCATCATCTTGTTCCCCCTTTTTTTTTTGCTGAGATCTACTTAAAAATACACACACACAAAACGGACTCTGCTTACACCCCGTTACTTGAGTATTGTCACGCAGCTTTATCCTACATAATGCATCTCTGGTTGAGTGCAGAGCACCAGATCATGGGTTTCGGAAAGTAGGTACCATCGTTGATGGTATAGGCTTTCTATAGCAGTGTGTCCAGCGAGGATTATGATTCCAGAATGATGTCATCCGTTGTGAGTCATAGACACAATGTTAGATAGAGGCTTTAGCTGTGACATCTTTTAGTCACCACAACTACGTAAAACAGCACTTTAGGCATACTGTCTCATTGCTTGACTGCTTTTACACCTTTTAGCATGCCTCTTGTGTGAGAGAATATGTCCTACAGATTTCTTTGCATTAAAAATAAGCAGAGTGCATCTTGGGATAACAGATGATTTGTGCATTTCTCCAATCCTGAGATCTTTAATGAGTTTTAATGTATGCTTATAGACTCAGAAAAGAAAAAAACTGTAAGCAGTGTCAGAGCTGGAATCCTTTTTGTGCTAATGTGTAACAGGAAGTTAAACTCCTGGACTTAAATGTGTGTGCATGAGATTACCATGATCTTTAGAATAGCTTCTGCATGTGAACCAATTACACACTCTCAACTGCACAACTGCCGCTATGTTGAGTAGTGCAGCTCACTAACAGATTCCTGATCTGTTATTGCAGATGCTTTTTTGTTAAAAAAAAAAAAAAAAAAAACAACAAAAAACGCTTGACTGTGCTTCAGTCTATGCAACAGGTCACAATTTAGATTTTTTTTAAATATAATTTTCACCGTTGGTTGTTTTTACTGTTATTTTTATATGTAACCTAAACTTGATGTATTGTAAATGGGATGTGGGACCCACGAGGACATCTTAAAACCCAAAATTCCTCTGGTACATATTGTACTTAAATGTCTCATGACTGCTGGTACATTTTTTTTCAGTCATTGGGCCAAAGTATTTTTTTGTCTTTGTTGTTTTGTTCAGTGATTTTCCCCAAGGAAAATGTGGGCTTTTTTTATCCAAACGTATACTCTCCCTAAACATAATCAGATATAAGACAAAATCTTTTTTGACACTTTACTCCTTGTTAATGAAAAAGGCATTTTTGATGGTTGCATGTCCTGTCTTATGTTACGCAACCTAGAGCACTTATGTTTATTAAATCATGATTGTTGACTTTTGTTTTAGAGTGTGCAAACTGTGTCAGCATAACAGCAGATGGAAGCGGTCTGTAGATGTGTGGAGCATTTCCAATTTTATCCTTAATACAGGGTTGTGTGTGTGTGTGGGATGTGTGGGGGAAAGGTTTGCTTAGTTGCTCTGTCAACTAAAACATGTTGGAAAATTACATTGTTTTATAAACAGCACCCTGGTAATTTATTTAAATCAGCTGTGTACAAAGCTGTTGGTTTATCTTGGATGTCATGAAAGTTTTTTTTTTAACCTCAAAAATGCATTAAAAATTAGTTTTTTTTTCTAAATAATTTCACAGCCCATTTTACTCACAATCATGAACGACTCTTATGGTTCCTAGAACAGCTGATATGAGTCCAGTCATCTTTTGGTAGGTTCACTCTTGGTTCTGAACTATAAAAATCCACAAACAATGGAGCCTGAATACTATGTTTACTGTGGAAACAACTTTAAAAAGTCATAAATCCTCATTTTGTTTATACACATTAATCTTTATTGTGCCTGTAATGTTAACATGCCTACATGGCAATCTCTGATAACTCGTATTTCTGGTGTAAAATGCAGATTGTGAAATGAAACAGATGGAGGACAGGATTTTTGTTATATCAAAATCATACAATCACCGCCTAACATTATGGTGCAGTTAGTCAGCTGTTATAAATGCATTTGTGCACATGCCTTTGCTCACTACAAAGTGACTCACTGCGAGTTTCCCTCATCGGCCTGCACATACATACACAAGTTGTTCTGTAAGACTGTAAAATAAAGAAGTACTCTGGTTGTGGACAGTTACCTCTGGTGCCCTGATAAGTAAAATCCCACCATTTTTTATTTTTTTGTGTGTTTTATGCACATTTTCACATACTTTGCTTTAATGGTTAATACCCCAGGCATGGAAAATTTTCAGCCTCTGCACTCTAAATTATAGAGTCATTTGAACCCCCCGTTCTGCTGTTTTGCATTTCTTGGAACATAAAGAATGCAAATAGAATGGTAGATCAATTGCAAACAGAGTTGAACTTTTTAACACTGTTTAAAGAAAACTGTCTGTAAAATTGAAGCTTGTGCATTTGTGCCTATTGTTATTGTCTTGTTAATGCAAGTGTGCACAGCTTTAAAATCTGTTATAGCATTGGTTTTTTTCTGCTTTTTGGCCTCATAAGCAGTGTTTTTTGGTTGCTTTTTCCCCCCAGGAAAAAAAAAATGTTAGGATGGAGGCCTAATTGGTGTAATTGACATTATATCTGAAAGGGCAAAGATGCGTGATGATGTATTACATCATACCAAATTCAGCTACAAAACAGCTGTGTCTGGAGAACAAAAAAGGTAAACTGCAGAAACTGCAGGCAAACCCATGTGTGGGCATGAATGCAATGTTTGTAGACTGTTTAAATAGGAGATCTTGGCAACAGGTATCAACTGTAGATGAAAAGGTAATTTGGCACTTAAAATTGCCTCCATTTTCTGCAGTGATTTTATTCTTTATTATATAATACCAAGCATTATGCTATCATGTTAAATGGGGCTGAAAAAAGTCCATTACTTACGCATCGGTGCTACAGTGAGGACACTACGTACACTAGAGGTAGGGCATCGTGTTACACTACTTTGTTTGCCACAAATAAACAGGCTGAAACCAATCCTCAAATAGGTTACATTAAAGAATGCAAGACTTATTACGATTACTTGGCTGTTTACACACAAAATAAAGTGTCATCTGTACACTCAGTGCGCTCTGCCTTGGTATACTCATTTCCAGTCCACCTCCCAATCATTGTGTCCTTGTGCATTTTTTTCTTGATTGCTTCCTTCATTTGCTTCATTATTCTTCTCAGCTTCCTTTCTAAAATGCAATTTGCCTCAATCTTTTTTCTTAATCCTCCCTCGTTCCTGCACCTTGCTCTTTAAAGCAACGTATTTGGCAATCTACACTTCTGTTTCTACATGTTCTTGAGATGTGACTATGACACTTTCTTTAAAGATTTCTGCAAACCTAGATCTATCCTCTTGAGCTGCTTCAGGCTCAACTTGTCCTTTTTCTTCATTTTTTTCCTTGAACTCACACGACCCCTCTATTTTTACCTAATCTTTTTTACCCCCCATTGCTTTTAACTCAGTAGCACTTTCCTATATTACTTTTTTCTCACTTTCACATATATCATCATTACTCTTATTTTAATATTTCTTAAAAAATCCAGATAAGTGTTTTTTTTTTACTCTGCCTCTACAGTGATGATAAACTTTTGATCATGAGTGATGAAAAATTATCCTTCGCTGTAAATATAGTATTATCCAGATACAGTTTATTATTTATTCTGTCAATCTATCAGTTTAGTTCTGCCTGACACTGTGTCTCCCCCTTGGATCCAGAGTGGGAGCTATTTCCAAAGAACAGGGGCCTGATAGTTGAAGACCTCCACACTAATTTTTGAAAACCATGGGAACTATAAGTAAATTTAGAGATTGCAGCATTTTGGGGCAGATGTTAAAGAGTTAAAAGTTTAGCGGGTAGGACAATGAACAATGTGAGGAGGAGGATTTTAAAATCCACTCTAAACTGTACATGAAGTTAATGTATAAAGAAGCCAGATTATTGTGATCTCTTTTCCTGGTTCTAGTCAGCGGTTCAGTGGCATTTTGGACCCAGCTGTACAGCCTTTAACAACTTGTTCAGGCTATCTGGTAAAACAACGAATTATAGTAATTAAACCTGGGATAAATAAATGCATTAACTCTCTGCATTACTGTGAGATGTAAAGTGTAGCACTTTGTTGCGCAGTGATGAAAATTGGTGTTATGTCTGTAAACTAGGTATATTAGCATTTATTGTGCACTGTTTTTCATGGACACAATAGGTAGATCTTGAAACATGCTCAATGTGGGTGTCGATAGACGCATCCTGATTTAATTAAACACCAAGGTTACCTCGAGGCCAGGACCACTGGAATATTCATATTTATTGCTGTATGCCATTGGGGCAGGGCAAATTCCCCATTATGGGACAAATAAACACTATTCTATTCTATTCTATTCTATTCTATTTAGCAAATTCAAGTCTGATCTGGACCCTTGTGCAAATGCTTTCGTTATCTACAGATTCATTCATAACAATAACAAAACAACTGGAAAACCTTTTAATTTCTTATATAAAATTAGCATAAACGTTTTTTTATTCTATTACTTACACCAGGGGTGGCCAACTAGTCAGAGACTAAGAGACACTTTTTTTTCTGTGTTACTGCAAAGAGCCACATCATACACATGGGCACACATGAACCGGGGGTGGGGGATGAGGGGGGGGGCTTCAGCGGCCACCGGGGGAGCGGAGCCGGGGGGGGGGGGAATGAGCTTGAAGTGAGTCCACGAGATATGCATGGAGAGCATATGAGAGCCGCGTGAAACTAGTTAAAGAGCCGCATGAGGCTCGGGAGCCGCGGGTTGGCCACCCCTGACTTACACAGACAACAATAATGAGAATGGATAGTAAAGTGCAGCATTAATGATAGGAAGAAGAGCTTCGCTCATCAATATCATATTATTATTAATATCATATTAAAAGATGGTGCACTGAATAATTTAGGGTTTAATACCATCTCTGTACTGCAAAGTAATACTAAAAGAATTTGCAAGGTGTTGAAATAATAAGCGCGCATCACAGTCAGTCAAGTTATTGGGTGCCCAAACACAAAAGGCAAACAATGTATTTTAAGCTTTATTATTATTGCAGGTGGTGGGTGTTTCCATTAACAGTTTAATTACCGTATTGTCCGCACTATAAGGTGCACCTAAAAGCCTTTAATTTTCTCAAAAAACGACGGTGCGCCTTATAAGCCGATGCGCCTGATATATTGATTTATGGTAATCGACCATGGCTACCGTAGTCAGGGGGCATCGCCGAAGTAAGAGTGGTAAAAACCGTAGACTGTATAGTAAAAACGGTAAAAGTTCCAGTCCCACACCGCTTGTGTGTGAATGAAGACCTCAAAATGTTGCTTTTGTTTAATTTGTGCATTGTTTTCAATGAAGAGAGGCGCAATGTCAGGTAAGAGCTGCCGGTAAGTCGGCTCCGTATTGTGAATGCACTCATTTGTTTTGGGAGTGAACGGGGTTGTCAGAACGTTGGTTTAAATACTATCAATAAAGATTAACTAACTAAAATGACTGAAAAATTGAGCGCAGCCCATATTAGTGGATGCGTAACGCAACCCCAGCCACTGCAGTAGTTTCTATTCTATGCGCCGTATAATGCGGTGCGCCTTATATATGAGACATTTTTGAGATAGGTCATTCATTGAAGGTGCGCCCTATTATCCGATGCGCCTTATAAAGCGGGAGATACGGTATTATTTATTTGTTTTTTGTAAAAAAAAAAAAACGAAAGGATACTCCCTGCATCCTGTTGTCCCACTGATATGCAGCCAATGATGGCAGTGTCGTCGTGAACTTTCTGGAGGTGGCATTGATTTGAGTTGTGTCTGAAGTCCGAGGTCTAGAGGGAAAAGAGAAATGGTGAGAGCACGGTCCCCTGTGGAGCCCACCGCGCTGCACACCACCACCTCTGATGTACTGTCCTGCAGCCTGCAGTACTGTGGTCTGTTTCAAATCAAAAATTGTCTCAGTAGTTTGTTGAAGGGGTCACAGCAATTATTAGATGGAAATGAAATAAAAGCAATATTTCCTACTGTGGTGAAAGCAAAGGACTCTGATGACCACATTAGAATGAAAGATGTTACACACAAGAACTGCCTGGCACTTTCTTTCAACAATGTCGCTAATCCAAGCCAAGCCATTTAGCAAAGTTTCACTATGCAGCTGCACAGCATAATAAGACGTGAAACCGAAAACATCATGTCACACAATTAACTGTGTTGTTTGCTGAGTTGTGTCTGCCTTCATAATGTCTCATGCTCCTTACTTGTGGTCGAATTAAAGAAAAAGCTTTTAAATATGTGAATATTTTTATTTGTGTTTTTCAGCTCGGCCTTTGATGTGAAGATAAACTTAAGAGTAGCAGTAAAAAAACTCTCCAGGCCCTTCCAGTCTATCATTCATGCAAAGAGAACATACAGAGAGCTGAGACTGCTCAAACACATGAAGCACGAAAATGTAAGTGGCCTCGATGTCTTGTCTGTGTATGTGTGCATTTTCAGTTTTAAGCTCTTAAGCAATGGCTGTATTCTGTACATTAGACTTGCTTTAGGTTTAGAGTTATGGGTGTTATGATAAATTAGTTTTTGTGAAGTTAAGAGTAGAAACTAGAAAACAAAAATAATTATCGTGGGCGCAGTTGTGAAATGGCAACTGGGTTTCAAGTGTGATAGCATAAGCAATTTACTGAAAGAATTTTCCCTGCAAGTTTGCAGTTTGGTGTGCAGTGAAGAGTTTTCTTCAAGGGTCTCATCACCATCTGCACCCTGTCACCTGCACATCATCATGTTACTTTCATGTGATTTTTGTTTTCAGTCCATTTAAATTCATAAGACACTTTTGTTTTTGCATCAATTGGCTTCAGTTTTGTCACAATGACCGCTGTTGACCACTATACAGGCATTTATTACTATCTTACTGTTACGATTTTGTCCATGTTTTATGGTTGCAGTGCTTACCCAAACATGCACATACACTTCCTGATTCCTGCATCCAGCAAATACAGTGTATCCTCTTTTCTTATGCAAAAGCTGTGATTAGCATGAGATTTTTTCTCATGCTGAAGTGGAGGCATTGGGTTTCTGTGCTCTGTGAGCATAAACCAGAAATTTCCACTGGCATTTAATGCAATCCTGGAGAAAGAGGGTAGTTTACATTGTAGAGGTTTGGCTTGGTGTGCTGTTGTCTATTGTAACAGCTAACATCAGCCTGTTATGCTGAGCTTTGCTGGTTAATGAGTTGGGTGTCTAGTTCTTTTTCTAGGATGGGCAGCCTGCAGGTGCTGGAAAGCTTCGATTTCACCCTCAGATCACATAATAATTCTGCTTTATTGCTGGAAAGATATGAGTGATTTTATAACTGCTGAGGATTTCATTTCATATGAACTTTTTATACAGTTACTCTCGGGCCTGATTTAGGAGCAAATATGAAGGGTGCTGCATAGATGTTGTTGAAGTGTAAAACTCTGAACTGTGATTGGGATAATAAGGAATTTTCAAATTTGTTTTCTGAATTTCAAAATTGGTTTTGTAAGCAGATACTATATATGTAGCTATCCACATAAAAGTTTGTTATAAAGCCTCTTTGAGCAAAACCAGGATTATTGTAAAGCTGTTTTTTACAATAAAAAAAAAAAATCCCAAGTACCAGTATTTCAACATTTACCTGTGCTTTCCAAAGACATGCTGTGCTTTTTTACGCTGTTACCAGCAGACACTTTATGGTTTGATTTTTGGAAAGCCCGAATGAACCAATCACCTACACGTTGTGACTTCATTTAACCAATCAGCTGTGTTTATGCCTGTGTGGACGGGTCTCACTCCTTTTTTTCTTCTTTTTTTTCTGTCACTACCCCACTCTGGTTCAGAAGGGTGAATAAAGGGTTCCAGCACCAGCCTGCAAACAAGCTTTAGTTAGTTGCACCCACATGGTGGTTTTAAATTTTTTAAAGGATTAGAATACGCTTTCTGGATTGACATTAAAAAAAAACCCTGATTAAATTCACATATAGAATAAAAACAGCACATACATTTTAGTATAAATAAATAGTATAATACTTTAGTATAAGTATTCCACTTTTACTCTGGACACGCATGGAAAATAATATTATGCACATTAAAATTGGTAAACACACTGCTGTTTTTTTGTAAATGTAGTAATAGTTAATTAATTTCTAACATTTAAGGTCTGTTTTTATTGCAGGTTATTGGTCTATTAGATGTATTCACACCAGCGACAAGCTTAGAAGAATTTAATGATGTGTAAAGTTGTTTTCTTTGACTTTCTTTCTCACATATGTCCTGCCCCTTCCTCATTATTACACA
>CAAE01010404.1:0-10157 GCA_000180735.1 Tetraodon nigroviridis | reverse complement strand
TAGTTTCTGCCTGAGTGTGTTGGAGGGTTTGAATTGTACCAGGATTCTCCTGAATTTTTCCGAAACTCCAGCCAGGTAGCCCGCAGCGATGAAGAGGAGAGAAACAAACGTCACAGCATTTCTATGCCCTACCTGGCTGGAGAGGTGGTGGACTTTTTACCCACGTACAGTGCAGTCCTCCACTCGTTACAAAAACAAAAATGTTCACACATTTTCACCAGACCTGGTGTTGCGTCACCATGTGACCCAGTGGACAAAGGGGAAACACCCAAACTGAAACTAGGAGAACGACCCTGCTAACGACCCTCAGACATCCATACAGACCATCGGCATGCTAATGTGAAGGACTCTCAGTTGACATTATCATGGCAGTGGTCCACAAGGGCTATATTTTCAAGCTCTGCTCCCAGTCAGATCGGAACTGATAAAGCCTTTTTGGATAGAAGGCGAAACGTTTTCAAAAGAAAAATTAAACAAGTCCAGATGAACACAAAGTCTACTCTACACAGACACCTCAATTTGTTGATCTCATTGTTTTACAGGGTTAACCTATGAGGAGGTACTTAGCTTTGTTCCGCCATCATTTGATGGAGAGGAGATGGAATCGTAAAGAGGAGGGCCCATTTCTTCCATCATTTGTTTTTAGTGACACTTTTTGAAAGAGATCAGTCTCATTCATCTCTGCCAACTGTGGGCAATTACACAGATCACAGAAGCATGACATTCAAGTGCCTTCCGCTATTCACCTCTGGGATAAAACCCCATTTCCTCTTTTGTTCTTTCTCTTTTCTATTTGTCGTCATCCACAAAATGAGGGAGATGGGAATTCAACACATATTGTTGAGATTTTATCTTAAACTCCATATGATTCTAAAGCAAAAATCCACCTTAGTATGAACTAAAATAACAGACCATGTAGATTTTAATGAAATTAATCTATTTTGCAATAAATAAAGAGGTTTTAATTTCCAAATCAATGTTATCACATTGTGCCCTATATTAAGTCATTTCAACAATTTTTGTCATAAATATTAGTAAAAGTATTTGTATATACAGATCAGTCACTGCATTTGGATCTTTGACAATTTGAGTTTATTTGTTGCATCCCAGTATATATAAAGATATGTGATTAAATACAATTATAAAACAGGCCAAAACATGTACATTAATCACACTGATGTAAAAGGTTTAAGGATTGGTATTTTTTATTGTTGTTTTTTTAAAAGGATTAGTGTTCCCATTTTAAAGACTTGGAGAAGAGATTTGGCTTCTTTTTTTGTTGATGTCCTGCTTAGTTTCACTACTTTTTACATTTTCTTTTATGCACATCAGTTTCAGAAGAATGTTTTCGACTCTCAAGACTAAACCAGTTTGTTTATCGCACCGCTCCATCTAGTGAAGTAATACTGCATACAAAAAACATTACTTTTAATGTTTACTGAATGCTGGGTTTGTCTGTCTGCATAGTATTTATACTATTTTGTTAAGTTGTTTGTATATTAATGCTAAAGGAAGTATTTGTCAGAGTTGGTCTTTTTTGTAATTATTATTTATCGATCTTACAGTATCAAAAACCAAATGTATAATCAATAATCCGTGGCACCAGTTGAGGTGTGGTGACTGCAGGTACAGCTTGTGTGTCAGAACCAACACCTTAAACTATAAAGTTGTGTTAAACTGTTTTTACAGTTGCTTGTATTTTCCTGGTGAAATGTCCTCAAGAGGTTTCCTAGTACATTATTTATAATGAAACTCTTTCATTGTAGTAACTACTAATTTATTGGCACAGAAATTGGGAAATATTGTAACTTCCATTTCTTTGTTACCCTTTCATGATAACATTTAAATGTGATATACAGGCCTTATCAACCAGCTTGGCCTAGTAACAACCAAACCACATCACCACAATTACATCAAACTTTTGATGTATTAATATTTTTCTATTTTATTATTTGTGTGTTTAAAACAAAGTATGTTGTATATGCTAGAACTATATTTGTCATTTATTTAAATAATAAACTGGGCACATAATTGTAAGAGTATATGTTCTCTCACTGAATGCTTAAGAACCATTCCTTAAAACTGCACAAATTAAAATATTGTTCATTTTGATTTCCTGATATGTGTGTAACCAGCTGCACATTCTTTATGTGTTTATGTTCTTTTTTCTCTTTTATGGGGTGGGAAGTGCTACATTACATAAATCTACCCTGTAAATACCACCACTGGAAAATAAAGGTTACTATTTTTCCACACCTGTAACAACATTTTGTTGCTTTTAATTGTCAGTGATTTAACAGAATTAGGGCAATAAGGGTAAAGTGTTTTTCTATAGCTTTTGTATACCCCCGATTCAAAAAAAAGGGTTTATGTTCTAATAATAATTTGTGAATATATTTTGTGGATTGAAATCCTAAAAAAATATATCTTTGCTCTCGAGTAGCCAATGTAGAAACTTAGGCTAACAATATATGATAAAATGTGATGGACTGAAAATATGTATATATAAGTGCATATAATAATAATAATAATAATAATAATAATAATAATAATAATAATAATAATAATAATAATTATATATATATATATATATATATATATATATATATATATATATATATATATGATTCCATTATGAGCAAAAGCATGGGTTTTGTTTTGTGTTTAGTTATTTAGCTACATTTAAGATATTCTTAGTACTCCTTTTATGTGTATCTATTATTGTTCCTAATTTTTATCTTTTATGGTCATTTTTTTTCATTGGTCTTGGTGCACTTTATCAGACTTTCTAGTCAACTTAATTAGTAAAATAAAAATGGCTGTTTCATTACCATTTCTGTTTAAAAATAAAACTGCTTAGTAGATATATTTTGCCTCATAGCCCTTTAAGTCCAAGAGGCGCCATGAGGAATTTCAATAAATGGTCTGCACTATTTTTAGATCCACTTAATGGATTTTTTTTACCTCTCTTTCTCTCTCTCTCTCTCGCTCTTTCTCCCACACACATCTACATTTACACACACACACACACACACACACACACACTTACACTTACACACACACCCCTACATCTTTGTAGTTCTATCTCTGCAAGGACTATAATCCTGCCCTTTTACTATGATAAACCTAATTCTAACCTCAACTGCCTCATTCTTAGTCTTAACCCTCAGTCCTTGAAGTTGTGAGCATCAGCTAAAATGACCTCTCTTTGGTAGTAAAATGCAAATTCTAAGATTCTGGTACTCAGTATGTAACAAGTACAAGAGCAACGCACGCACACGCACACACACACACACACACACACACACACACACACACACACACACACATACTGATTACCGATTATCGATTACCGATTATTACTGATTATCTAAATCACTGTCTCTCTTGACAAATACTAAAGCCTCACTGTAACACAGATGCCATTCAGACAAATTGCAGCACATTTGGTTGCATTCTTAGATGCCAATTAAAGAGAGGAGAAATATCATTTTTACATTCCTTTAAGCGTAATGAACAGAGTGTAGAACATTGTGTAGATTGACCTGCATGAGCAACACAGCAACAAAACGAACACAGCACATATGGCATTAAACTTTATTTAGAGCAGCTAATTATCATTGTTTCTCTTTTTTAAAAAATATTGGAATAAGTAACAAAATGAAGGAGAAACTGGAATCACTTGCAGATGGAAGCCAACATAAGGTCTTGGTAATTCATTGAGGTTTTGAGGACATTATTTAGAGCATCTTTAACAAGCACCACATTCCTGTTTATTTTAGTATTTTAGTATTTAGCAACACAGAGACAGAGGCTTGTCTTCCTAAAGCAAATAAAACAAAGGGGTGGAAGCAAAAAGTGTTGTGAATGCTGTTCAGTACAGTGAAGAATGCACAGACCTGTACATGGAAAAAATGAAACAACTGCTCCACAAGTGCAGGGCGCAACATAGGTGAGCCAATTCCTCTGTGCAGGACTCAGTGGTTTACCTGCACCGTAAGAATACTGATCAGGTATTTTAGGACAGCAACAAGAAAGTACTGTGTTGGCCAGAGATGACAGCTGGACCAATTTCATATATGGCCAATTTCATAATTACTGGACAGAATGAAGTCTAAAAGATGCAAAAACCCGAAGCCCTAAGCAGCTCCAAGTCCTGGATTCATTTCTGGACTGGAGTCCAAAGGAAATGATAGAAGTTGAGTTAAATCAACAGAAAAAGTGCATAGTCTTCAGCAGTGTTTTTTTTTTTACTCTCAAGTGAGCCAGGGTACTTGTTTGAGTAAAAACAAAAAAAAATCTCAAGACACACCACCAAAATAACAAAATCCTTCTCCCTGAACTAAACGCATGTGCCAGAACTGCAAGCACTTGAGAACTGCTGCCTGCATTACAGTTTGTCAAAATTAAGCTTCTCTCACCAAGAAAACACTGATTTTGACAAAATCCATCTCCCTGAACTAAACGCAAGTATCGGAATTGCAAACACTTATTCTGTGTGCTGCATTACAGTTTGTCAAAAGTAAGCTTCTCTCACCAAGAAAACACTGATTTTGACAAAATCCATCTCCCTGAACCGAACACAAGTATCAGAATTGCAAACACCGTTTTTGTGTGCTGCATTACAGTTTGTCAAAAGTACCGTAAGCTTCTCTCACTGAGAAAACACTGATTTTGACAAAATCCATCTCCCTGATGTAGGATTTTTTCTGTTCGGGCGTGGAGTCAAGCAGGAGACCAGATCCGAGAAGCAAGATTTATTACACAATTGTGGACTCTTCAACACATAAACACAAGGTCATGAACCCACGGTGTTTGACGAGGAAGAGCCTCCTCTCTTCCACATCCAGATCTTTTAATACCTGACCGCCCCCTGTAGGCGTATCTGACAGTGATGCAAAAGTCATGTGCCACCGCCAAGGTCAAAGGTGGCCATGCCTTTAGTCTCATATACACAAACACATGCATCCACCCAGTTCAGCTTAGTGGAGGCCATCGTTTTAGCTAATTTGCTTTTGAGTTCGATTCATCCTCTCCACCTTACCCTGTGACTGTGCCATATTTGTGAATTAGGCCTAATTGTTACTTCGCCCGCTCCAGGTGTTTATTTTTGAAGTGGGTTCCGTTATCCGATCTGATCTTTTTAGGAAACCCATGATTTGGAATGTAATGTGTGACTAAAGCCTTAATCACTGCCTCTGCATCCTCCTTTGCGGTAGGATAAGCCTCGGGCCACCCAGAGTAGACGTCTATCATCACTAACAGATATCTTTTCCCCCTCACTCGTTCTCCCATGTTTGTGAAATCCATTAGGATCCCTTCACCAGCTGCTTTACGCACTTGGGAATCGCGCCGGGGGTTCCTTCTTGACGCCCGGTCTTGCATTGTACTGCATACAAATTTCACACTCCAGTGCAACCTTTGTCAATACAGACGACAGGTCAGGGTGCCTTCATGGCATTAATTCCCAGGTGTGAGGGTCCATGTGCTTCCAAGCACATATCTGGAGAGGTTTATGAAATGACAGAAATGACTGTAGGTCCCTCACAGTAACAGGTTGCTTATGGACCAGGATAGTTTGCCTCCGAGAAGCCGTCATCTCTGAGCCCCGCCCAGAGACCACACTGCCCAGAAACTGGACCTGTGGTCTGACCAGTTGAATCTGTTTTCTTGACCAGGAAACCAATTTCACCCAAATATTGCAGGAGAGCAAGGGAGGCTTCTAGGCACTGCTCCCTTGTGTGAGATGCGATCAGCAGATCATCCACGTACTGCACCAACAGGGTATTGCCTGGCAACGGAGGAAATTCCTGCAAACACTGTTTCAAAATGGTGTTAAAAATTCCCGGCGTCAAGGAAAAACCTTGTGGCATTCTAGTGTAAGTGTATTGTTGTCCAGAGTATGTGAATGCAAAGCTAGGCTGTAGCTCCTCGTTAAGAGACAGACAGGGTTAGCCAGGTCTATGACAGTAAACCACTGGTGTTCAGGAGTGAGCAAAGACAGAGCTGTAGTGGGGTTAGGAACTGCCTGAGGGGTCTCGAGGACCCGAAGGTTAATTGACCTGAGGTCATGTGCCATGCGATAACTCTGCCCGTCCGCCTTAAGGACTGGCAGCACTGGCGTGTTCCAAGGTGAAGTCGTGGGATAAATGACTCCCACCTCCAAGAGGCCGTCTATAGTGTCCTTAATCCCCACCAAAGCTTCTGGTTTGGGATACTGAGGTATATTGACTGGTGTGGTCATGTCAATTTGGAATTTCACAGGCTGGATTCTGAGGAGGCCCCCATCCGCCTTATGAGTCACCCACATGGAGGGAGGCAAGTTCTCAAGAGCTTTCTCTGCCTCTGGATCATTGGTGTCCTCCGCACCATGGTGTTGTTGCAATTGCTGATGATTTAAAATGACACGAATGTTTGTCGGAGCCTTATAGAATGTGTACTGAGGGTGTGATGGAGAGCTGAAAACATTCCTTGTGGAGGTCTCCTGCCAATCAAAGACCTGATCACAGGCTGCCATCATAGGGCCCAGGGCTTTAGCCGAGCCCCCTTTTACAATGGTTAATGTTAGATGTGGGGCGGAGGTGGATCCCATCAGATAGTAATGCATCTGTTCATCAGTGAGCTGGATCTGGGCGGCTACGCCTTCTGGTCCAACCACGAGGCCAAGAGACGCAACTATCCACTCTTGACCTTCCATATTCTCATTAAACCAAACCTGGTAGGAGAGGTCCCCCTCTGTGTTGTAGAACAGGGCCATGTGCAAAGGATCTGGGGGAGGAGCCAACACCTGCCTAGTCTTGAAATGCGGATACCATTGGTTGAAAATCTGTACCACAGGGCAGTAGTTTGTGTCTATGACCAGTCCCCAGTAAATGTCTGCCACGAGCAGATCCCCGGGAGGTGAATCCCCCCACACACATGATAATGGAGTCATTCAACGTTGTGTCCGTACAGAGGTACGGTAGGTTTCACCGTTGGAGAGAGTGATCAATGTCCCCTCAGGGTGCAGAAGAATCTGTGCCTTCAAAGCTTGCAGAAGATCTCTTCCCAACAGATTCATGGAGCACTGGGGACTCAGGAGGAAAGAATGGTTCACACACTGCTTACCAACCGCCACAATCACTGGCTCAGTCTTTTGTAGGTACAGAGTCCAACCTTCAATACCCTGTACTGGCACCATTTCAGTAGAGAGGGGCAATTCCACCTTCTCAGATATGGTGGAATGTGTAGCTCCAGTGTCCACAAGAAACCAAAAGTCCTCATTCTCTACCTTCATTAAAAGGAAGCTGGGCCAGCTGGGCCTCCCTAAGCGGGATACATGCCCTGGGCCTGCGACGGCGGTGCCGGCAACGCCAACTGCCTCGATCTTCCCCGTTGCTGTGGAGCTGGCAGGGCTAGCTGCCCGTAACCAACATCCTGTTGTTGTGGTGCTGTGAGTGCTGGCTGCCAGTAACCAACACCCTGTTGCTGTGGCGCTGGCCAGGCTGGCTGCCAGCGTAATTGGCAGTCACGTGCCCAGTGTCCATCTTCTCTGCAGACGTAACACCGACCTGTGCGTGATGTCACTGCTCCCCACCTTCTCCCCATAGCACGACCCCGACCACGACTCCGGGGCGGCCGTCCACCAGGAGGTGCCTCACGGACAGCCGCAGCAACGTTCGCCTGTGTGTTTGCGACTGGCTGTTGTGATCTCTTTGGTAATTTCTTCAATTTATCCATCTGTATCTGTGCAAGTGTCTGTTGTGCTATGCGCTGTGCTGCAGCTTGTTGTCATTCGACCTTATCATGTCTATCTAATAAGATGATAAGGCATTGTGACCATTGTGTCCACGAGGCACCAGGTAGCATCGGATTCTCATCCATTTGCTTCCTGACTGCCATCGGTAAACCTGCCATAAGTTTCTCTTTCATCATTACCATTGTGGGTGTACCATCAGTCGGGCCTCCCCTGCAATCCCAATCCATTTAGCTCCCCTCCTGTGGGGTCACCCTCAGGCGTGGTTCCCTCCTCACTCCTCCAAGGATGTGTAAATGCTGCCAGAGCTGCAGCACTCACAGGAAACATAATACGCATAGCAGTAAAGAAGTTTTCTACATGACCAGTAATGGGCGCAGAAGATTGCACCTCATCAGTTTGAGCCACAGATTCAATTTGAGCCAATGTGTGATGCCCCACACAGGCAGCTACAATAGCCCGCAAGTCCCCCATGGCCATCAGTATCCCCTGGGTGTGGCCCTTTAAGGCCTGATTCCAGGGGCCTGCCCCATTAGGGAGAGGCGGCATTTCACTTCTCAATCCTGAAATATCACCTATTGCCCATGGTTTATATGTCGGGTTTGCAATAGCCGGTGTGGCCACGAGAGGGAGCTGGTACTTTACTTCCGCTCCCCTAGCTTGTGCCCTCGAGCGGGTGAGTGGAACTGTCCGGTGCTTAGTGGCGAGTAATCTCTGTGCAGTGGTAATGGCGTTGTGGGGGCGGTGCCTGGAAAGGACAGTCCAGGCCCCGGTCCCTCCTCCACAGGTGTCACAGGTGACACCTGAAAAGGGTAATTAATGGGTGGTGCCTGTGTAGAAGGCGCGTGTGTGCGTGTGCTGCAAACGGGGAATTTATGCCCTCGTACAGATGTAGTGCTGGATGTGCACCTGCAGGTGGGGGTGCAACGGCCCTCTGTGGGTGTGGTTCTTGATATGCCTGTATAGGTGACTGCTGTGCAGATAAGGATGCAGCGCCCCCCTGTGGGTGTGGTGCTTGATATGGCTGTGTAGGTGACTGCTGTGCAGATAAGGATGCAGCGCCCCCCTGTGGGTGTGGTGCTTGATATGGCTGTGTAGGTGTCTGCTGTGTAGATAAGGATGCAGCGCCCCCCTGTGGGTGTGGTGCTTGATATGGCTGTGTAGGTGGCTGCTGTACAGGTAAGGATGCAGCGCCACCCTGTGGGTGGGGTGCTTGATATGGCTATGCAGGTATGTATACAGGTAAGGAAGCAGCGCCCCCCTGTGGGTCTACTGCTTGATATGACTGTGCAAGTAAGGATGCAGGTGGGGTGCCTCACCCCTCTGTAGGTGTACTGCTGGATATGGCTGCGCAGGTATGTATGCAGGTGGGGGTACAGTCCCCCCCCCTGTCGGTGTGTTGCTATCCGCAAGCTACTCAGCTGTGCCTCCAGTTCTGCAATACGTTTGAACATGTCCTCCCCGGGGCGTTTGAAGTCCGCCTCCATCCGTTTTTGTTGTTTAATCCAACCATCATCTACCCCAGCTGTGGACTTCTTTTCATTAACAGGATTTGACGCTGACACTACAGGTGTTGGAGTAGACTGATGCGTCTGCTTCCTTGCTCTCCTCAGTTTCAAGGACAATATTTCCACCCCTCAATTGTAATGTGCCGCCAGTTATCACCGGGTACACTGCTGTCGCTGAACCGTATACTGGAGGCGCCCCAGCTTCAAGGACCTGAGCCACCTTTTCCTCCTGATCATCACTATCATCTCCATCTCCTGTCCCATTTTTACCATCCTGGCCACCCAACATATGTGCCGATGTTTTTCTATTCTCCTCGCGCCACTTCTCCGCCGCACGCATAGTCATGCACACGTCCCGCAACATTTGTGCGGTGCATTTTAACATGTCTGCTTTTTCTGCCACATCTCTCCATTTTCCTTTTGCCCACACACCGGCGGCACTCTCTGCTGCTTTTGCCTTCTCCTTCTTCTCCCTCTGTTCCACTATGATTTGCAACAGCCGAGCCAGCAACTGGTCCTGAGTCCCCCTTTCAAGCCTGGCTTCAAATTCTTCCCTAAATTCCTGCTGTTTCCTCATCACCCCCTTCATCTCTACCTCCGGTGTTCGTTCTAAATGATGCTCCAACACATCCTCCAGTGGCGTTTTTATTTTCCTTTCCGCCATTCTGAGATTGCACTCAGTCGTGACTTCAGCATGAATCAATTAACAACTCTATGATCAATCAGGCCTAACACCAGTGCTAACACTACTGCTACTCAGATAGCACACTAATGTTAAACAGTGAGCCAATCCAAATATTAACAGATAGCCAATCCAACGCTAGTCAGGCCTCAAAATCAATGCTAACACTACTGCTACTTAGATAGCATGCTAGTGTTAAACAGTGAGCCAATCCAAGTATCAACAGTACTTC
>CAAE01010389.1:0-12203 GCA_000180735.1 Tetraodon nigroviridis | reverse complement strand
CTCCCCGGTGTCTGGCAAGCCACACACCTCCCCGTGGGTGTGAAATTTCTTACCAGGCAGATTTCACAATCCCAGTAGTCACCCAATGGGGAGGCCGACTCTGGAAGAGGGCATCCCAGAGAGTTTGAGGGTCCATCGGCACGAGGCTGTGCCAGGGATCCCTCTTTTTCAGCCAGCTCATTGTGTGGGTCTTCGCTGGGTCCAAATGGTCAGAGCGTTCTGTTAGGGTTCGGGTTATGTGCAGGACCCAAACGCAGAAGACCACAGCTCCAGGGAACAAAACAGCCCTTTATTGGGGGTGAACACACCAAACAAAACACAAAAAGCACTCCAACTGCGAGGGAAAAACTGCAACACAAAAAGCAGTGTCCAGTCACTGAACCTGGGGAGCCTGGGGAGCCTTCTGGAGAGCACGGGTTGCCGTCATGAAGAGGCCCTTCGTCCTGGGCTTCATGCAGCGGAAGAGGTTCCAGTTTGTTGCTCCCCTCACGCCAGATGAGAGAAAGACGAGGAAAACCTAAAACGCTCTGACAACCTGAGGCAGGTGCCGGGGCCTTAAGTAATCTGCCTAATTGGATCACTCACACCTGTGAGTGATCCAATTGGCAGACACCAACTGGCACACACCTGGGCCCCAACTACCTCCCCAAGTGGCCAGAGAGGGACAAAACCCAGAAATGTTCAGGGTCACTGCCAACCCCTGGCAGAACCCTAACAATCTCAGCTCTCATCCCAGAAGCTTCTTCAGGTTGCTAGCTTGTAAGTTTCTATGTAGCACCCATATATTATGTGTTACTGGCTGGTTCAGCCTGTTTAAAAAGGTGGTTGTTGAGGTACCCGGTTGTTGTTGTTCTGGTTCTTCCAGTGATGGTATGATGTGTGTGTCTCCTGCTGACAAGTGTAGCCTTGCAGCAGACTTAGCCGTCCAGGATCCATGTTCTTCCAGAAAAGGCTCCTTGTTATTGTCTGGACTGTTGAGGAGAGCTTGGAGAGAAATAAAGTGCTGCCTCTCAGGCTAAAGAAGCCCTCAGTCTCTCCTCCTGTGTGTTTGTCTGCGGGTAGACAGAGAACGAGAGTGTGTGGCAGGAGGAGGCCACAGCATGGAGAGAAACGTGTCACTTTTCAGTTTTTTAATAAATGCCCCCTTTTTCCTGTGTGTGTGTGTGTGTGTGTGTGTGTGTGTGTGTGTGTGTGTGTGTGTGTGTGTGTGTGTGTGTGTGTGTGTGTGTGTGTGTGTGTGTGTGTGTGCGGATTTCTGTTTGCTACTAAAAGCTTGCTGCGCTAGCACATTCAGCGGTCCTGTGCCATGGTTAGGTAGCAGAGGCTGGCTAAAGCGAACGCATGCAAACATCTGGACATGGGTCAAGAGTGAGTCAGAGACAGATGTGATGGAGAGAATATGGGTAATTTCCAAAAATAAAACCTTTCAGAATCAGATAATAAACAAACAGTTGACCCACAGACTGGTACCAGTCTGTAGCCCCAGTGGTTGGGGATCACTGAAACAGCTAACCAGAGTTCTGTCTGCGGTAAATTTCTCTCTGAGTTTTCATTAAAATATTTTTTTTGACCTTTAATAACCTTTTTTTTAAAAAAATTCTCACAGGCTTAGTTTAACCTACAATACAAACATTAAATCTTTGAACTTGAATATAAATGTTATAAATGCTCATTTCTCAGGGGTAGACTTTGAACTGATGGAGTGATGAACTAACCTGGGGCAGAAGTCAAACAAACACAAAGAACAACGTGTGAGAAGATAATCCAGATTAGCAACAGGTCCAGGATCAAATCTGTGTTGCCAGACTGATGCTCAGGAACCATATTTGGTGTCTGATTGTTTAATGTATTAAATATAAAATTTGACAATCATAAAATAATGATTTACTATTCAGAAATGTATCACGGCGAATGAGATCACTATGGGGCACAACTCTTCTGAAAATGGAAAAAAGAAGAGACAATTCAGTAAATAAATCTTGCACAGTAAACTGAAGCAGTTATTTAGCACAGTTATTTAGCACTCACTGATGAACAATTAACTAAATAATTACAACCACAATTAGCACAACAACACCGAGCTGAGGTTTTGGGATTTCTTGACAGTGTAGAGCAGGGGTGAGCAATTATTTTTTTACATGGAGCCACATGGGAGACGGAAAATGTTGTGGAGGGCCGGACCAAAAGGCTGAACTCAATCCTCCATCATATTAATTGTATTTCTTTATAAAAAGCAGTAAATAGCATTGTCTTGACAAGCTGGTAAGAGTATATGTTATAGTTAAGCAATGAAACACTGAGGTTGCCTGACAAAAAAAATGCAATTTATTGAGTCATATTAACCAAAACAATGTTGAACAAAATGTGAACATTTTATAGCATTTGTGACTCATATTAGTGAACATTTTCAGTCACATTCACTCCAAAACACATTTGAGTTTCATACTGTTGGAAAGAGGTTTTTCAGCAGACTAAAGACACTACAATATTGTCTTTGTACTCCAAACAAGATGCATCATATTGAACTGATTTTGAGAAAAAGGCTTCCAAAGAAAGTGTTCCAGTTCACCGCTAGTTGGTGCCTTTACATGCCTACATGCTGACATGTCTTTGTAGTCTAACCACCTCATTTGGTGTTTTCTAAGTTCTTTTTTTTTTGGGTTCAGTGAGAGAAATCTAGTCTCTGCTGGGCTTTTACGAGTGCATCAAAGTCAGGGTGAATGTCAGAGGTGGAGATTTGCTGAGGTGGGAATTTGCTTCAGAGTTTTTAGATTAAGTTGAACTTGTTGGCTAGCTCAACGTTGGCATAACAGTTATGTTATTTGTTGAATGTGTTGTTTTATTTCTTTTATTTTGACTGATCAGAGTCTGGCTGCAGTGTGGTGCCAGGCTGAGGGTCTGAGCCAGAGGAAGGCCAGCACAGCACATCAAAGACGGGACCCTTTGGGCCCTTTTATCGTTTTGGTTGGCAAATGAGCATCTAAACTGTGATTTGAAATGTAAAAGTATGAAGAATTCTGGGACAATAGTTATGCTAGTACCAATTCCAAACATCTCTCGAAACTTGATGGCCAACCCAACATCTGGGTAGAACAAAAGCAAACAGAAGCAGATCAAAGAGGCAGCAGAAGCTAGAAAGCGAAGGAAATGGACAGATTCTGAGAAAAAAAAAATAGGGGTGAACAACAGTTTTCTCTCTGAGGTGAAGTGATGTTACCAACATAGCAGCTGTGGCTAATGTCAACCTTTTTACATTAGTCATGCTAGCTTAGCATTGCTAGTGCTGCTATTTTATAGACTGTGGACATGTGAAGACACGAGACATCTGGACACCAGGTAGAGATGACTGAGAATCGCTCTCTTACACGGAGCTGAGGGGCGTGGCTTTGGTCAGAGACTGGGAGGATAAGTGAAGTGAGGCTACATTTAACTCTTGCTAGCAGTTTTAGCACTGCTAACTCCACCTTTACCTTTGAGAAGAGAACAAAGAAGAACAAAAGAGTTAAGTTCCATGTGTGAGACATCATCAGTCATGGACATGAGACATGTCAAAGACAACGTCCATCATTAGCATGAAAAGACTGAGAGACTGCTGTTCATCAGTCTGTTGAATTTTATTGTTTATTTGCATTTTAATGTTTTCAAAGACTCTAAGATCATTAACTGTATTAAAGGAGTCGTCACCTGATCTTTTTATGTATCCAGTGTCGAAGAAATCGTTTCATCCAAGTTTGAGTTTGCTGTGGTGTGAGTTTATTTCGTTGAATGGTGTGAGAAGAACCACCTTCTTCTTAACACCAGCAAAACAAAGGAACTGGTGATAGACTTCCGGATGACCTCCACACCCCACACACCTGTGAACATCCGGGGGTCAGACATCGAGCTGGTGGACTCGGTCAAATACCTGGGTGTTCATCTGAACAACAAACTGGACTGGTCCCATAACACCAACGCCCTGATCAAGAAGGGCCAGAGTCGTCTGCACCTGCTGAGGAGACTGAGGTCCTTTGGCGTGACAGGGCTCTGCTGAGGACCTTCTACGACACTGTGGTGGCCTCTGCGGTGTTCTATGCCATCGCGTGTTGGGGGGGAGGCAGCACGGACAGGGACAGGAAGAGACTGAACAAGCTGGTTCAGAGAGCTGGCTCTGTCCTGGGCTGCAGCCTGGACTCCATCGAGGAGGTGGCGGACAGAAGGACGTTGGCCAGGCTGACGTCCATCAGAAGCAACACCTCCCACCCCCTTCACCACACCGTAGAGACCCTGGGGAGCTCCTTCAGCTCCAGACTGAGGCATCCTCAGTGCAAGAAGGAGCGCTACCGCAGTCCTTCCTCCCCACAGCCATCAGACTCTTTAATGCTGCTTCCTAGGTCCTACACAAGGACTAACAAACCACGTGTACATACTTCACGTGTACATACACATATGTAAATCCTGTATATAATATATATTGGTGTACATAGTGTCACAAATCCTCCTGCACTTTCGTACTTTCTCTCCAACGTTCCTGCTGCTGGAACAGTGCAATTTCCCCGCTGTGGGACGAATAAAGATCTATTCTATTCTATTTAAAGTATGCCGGCACACTGGTGAACTGACAGACACAGAGCTGGTCTGAGCCTGTGAGTGGACCCAGAGCAACGGGAACAGGTTACATTTATACAGGGAAAACAAAAGGCAGTGATCGCATATGTAAATACATGGGAACAGGAAAGTAGGGACAGGAACAAAAGGCAGTGATCGCATCGACCGGGAAAGTAGGGGCAGGAACTGGGACAGGAGGCGGGTCAGTGCCATTTGGGCTTGGACCCAGGAACAAAGGCCATGGCTGGAGGTTCCTTGTTGAAGATGTTAATCAAGGATGGAGAACATGGGAGGAACTCTTGCTAGCAGTTTTAGCACTGCTAACTCCACCTTTACCTTTGAGAAGAGAACAAAGAAGAATAAAAGAGTTAAGTTCCATGTGTGAGACATCATCAGTCATGGACATGAGGACATGTCAAAGACAACGTCCATCATTAGCATGAAAAGACTGAGAGACTGCTGTTCATCAGTCTGTTGAATTTTATTGTTTATTTGCATTTTAATGTTTTCAAAGACTCTAAGATCATTAACTGTATTAAAGGAGTCGTCACCTGATCTTTTTATGTATCCAGTGTCGAAGAAATCGTTTCATCCAAGTTTGAGTTTGCTGTGGTGTGAGTTTATTTTAAAGTATGCCGGCACACTGGTGAACTGACAGACACAGAGCTGGTCTGAGCCTGTGAGTGGACCCAGAGCAACGGGAACAGGTTACATTTATACAGGGAAAACAAAAGGCCAGCGATCGCATATGTAAATACATGGGAACCAGGAAAGTAGGGACAGGAACAAAAGGCAGTGATCGCATCGACCGGGAAAGTAGGGGCAGGAACTGGGACAGGATGGGGGTCAGTGCCATTTGGGCTTGGACCCCAGGAACAAAGGCCATGGCTGGAGGTTCCTTGTTGAAGATGTTAATCAAGGATGGAGAACATGGGAGGAAGGGGAGAACATAAGGCAATAGGGGAGCTAGGTAGGGAAAACAGTACCATTTGTCCTCAAAGGGGGGCTCTGACTAGGTTGGAGGCAGGTGACAAAAGGTGGAGGGGAGGGACCCAAGACAACAGACAGTAAAAGAAGACAATACCATTTGTGCATTGAAAGGGGACAGAAGGGGGTCTCTGATTAGGATGATAATACTGGGGACAGGAGCAAGGGGAGACCAGGAAGTGATGAGTCTTGGTGGGTGGGAACAAATGGTCTGAGACATTCTTAACACACAGAAACTGGCTGACATCAAAGGCATCAAATACAATACATATAATACATTGCTCTTGGGGCTTCATTTTCTTCCTCACTAGTCTCAGTTAAATTCTTATTTTTATTTCATCACTTTATGTAATATCAGTGTTTCTTAACACATTTGATTATAAATGAACTAATTCAAATTTATTCTTCATTTAGATTAACAGGCTGCAGGTTATCAAAGATCAGCTGTTCTCATCTGGGCTCAGCTCTGAAGTCCAACCCCTCCCATCTGAGAGAACTGGACCTGAGGGGGAACAACCTGAAGGATCCAGGAGTGGAGCTGCTCTGTTCTGGACTGGAGAGTCCAAACTGTCACCTGGAGACTCTCAGGTCAGTTCATGGATGTGACTGTTCCACCATTGTTCATGAAGGTTCTATCAGAAATGTTGATGAATGTTCTCAGTCGTCCAGGTCAGAGAGAACTCTGATCTTAGAAACATTCACCTGGTTTTCTGTAGTTGTTGGAGACATTTCAGCTCTTATCAGTTTTCTGAAAACTCTGATGTTCTCCTCTCCATCAGCAGAGGTAGCTGTATGCTAGCTGCTGCCACAGCTCAGCGTGGGAGTGTCTCTGTTGTCAGTGGGAGTGGCTCCGTTATCTGTGGGAGTGGCTCTGTTATCAGCTGTTTTTAGTCATCTTGTCCGTCTTGTCAGAGTAAATGATTCCATCTTCTCTAGACTAGAAACTGACCCGTCTCCCTCTCCTTCTGTCACTTCTGCTCAGGCGTCTTTTTCAAATGCAGAAGTAAAATTTTATCACACAAATATCTTCAAAAGCCTTTAAACATCATTTCTAAATACTATTTTAGAAAACTATCTTTGTATATGGTTGATGTCAAAGTTGATGAGAGGTGGTGTCAAACCTGCAATTTGACTTGAATAAATCTGATTAATTTCATATTTATTTAAATATTCTTGTTTTAAAATCCTCAAATCTCCTAAATTCATGTTCAAATCACTTTATTTGTAATCAGTAAGTCTAATTTATGCTTAGTTGTATGAAATAAAAATCAAAGATCAAAACATTTTTGGTAGGCTATTTATTGTTTTTTTTTTTTTTTCTTTATTTAGATTAATGAACTGCAGTTTATCAGAGATCAGCTGTTCTCATCTGGGCTCAGCTCTGAAGTCCAACCCCTCCCATCTGAGAGAACTGGACCTGAGTGAGAACAACCTGAAGGATCCAGGAGTGGAGCTGCTCTGTTCTGGACTGGAGAGTCCAAACTGTCACCTGGAGACTCTCAGGTCAGTTCATGGATGTGTCTGTTCCACCATTGTTCATGAAGGTTCTATCAGAAATGTTGATGAATGTCCCCCCTCAAACCGCCACCTTAACGTGGTGGAGGGGTTTGAGCACCCGAATGATCCCAGGAGCTACTGTGTGTTGTCGGGGGCTTTATGCCCCTGGTAGGGTCACCCAAGGCAAACAGGTCCGGGGGGGACGGGTCAGACGAAGAGCGGTTCAAAGGACCCTATGATGAATACGAATAAACGGTCCGTGACGTCGCCCGGAAAGGCGGCACCGGGGCCCCACCCTGTAGCCAGGCCTGGGGTGGGCGCACGTGGGTGAGCGCCTGGTGGCCGGGCCTTTTCCCATGGGGCTTGGCCCGAAGGAGCGACGTGGAACCACCCTCTCCTGGACCCACCATCCGCGGGAGGAGCCGTAGGGGCCGGGTGCAGAGAGATCTGGGCGGCAGTCGAAGGCGGGGGCCTCAGCGACTGGATCTCCAGACATGGAAACCAGCTCTGGGGACATGGAATGTCACCTTGCTGGGGAAGAAGGAGCCTGAACTTGTGCGGTTGAGCGGAGGTTGAGCGCTACCGGCTACATATAGTCGGTCTCACCTCCACGCACAGCTTGGGCTCTGGAACCCAACTCCTTGAGAGGGGTTGGACTCTCCATCTCTCTGGCATTGGCCGCAGGGAGCAGCGGTGAGCAGGTGTGGGCCTACTCGTAGCCCCACAGCTCAGCCGCTGCGTGTTGGCGTTTACCCCGGTGAACGAGAGGGCCGAGTCCCTGCGCCTTCGGGTCGGGGACAGGTCTCTCAATATGGTGTCAGCCTATGGGCCGAACAGCAGTGCAGAGTACCTGGCCTTCTTGGAGTCTCTGGGAGGTGTATTGGATGGTGCACCGACCGGGAACTCCGTTGCTCTACTGGGGACTTCAACGCCCACGTGGGCAACGACAGTGACACTTGGAGAGGGGTGATTGGGAGGAACGGCCTCCCTGATCTGAACCCGAGCGGTGTTCCGTCATTGGACTTCTGTGCTAGTCACAGCTTGTCCATCACGAATACCATGTTCGAGCACAAGGGGGCCCATCAGTGCACGTGGCACCAGGACTCCCTAGGTCGGAGGTCGATGATCGACTTTGTTGTCATGTCATCTGACCTCCAGCCGTGTGTTTTGGACACTCGGGTGAAGAGAGGGGCAGAGCTGTCAACTGATCACCGCCTGGTGGTGAGCTGGGTCCGCTGGCGGAGGAGGAAGCCGGAAAGACCTGGCAGCCCTAAGCGTATCGTGAGGGTCTGCTGGGAACGTCTGGCGGAACCCTCTGTCAGTGCGGCCTTCAACTCACACCTCCGGGAGAGCTTCTCCCAGATTCCAGGGGAGCCTGGGTGCATGAAACCTGAGTGGGCTTCATTCTCGGCCTCCATTGTTGATGCGGCCGTTCGTAGCTGTGGCCGTAAGGTCTGCGGTGCCTGCCGCGGCGGCAATCCCCGAACTCGGTGGTGGACACCGGAAGTAAGGGATGCCGTCAAGCTGAAGAAGGAGTCCTACCGCGCCTTGTTGGCTCGGGGGACTCCCGAGGCAGCTGACGGGTACCGTCGGGCCAAGCGTGCTGCAGCAAGAATTCGGGGAGGCTATGGAGGAGGACTATCGGACGGCCCCAAGGAAATTCTGGCAAACTGTCCGGCGCCTCAGGGGGGAAGCGGTGCCCCACCAGCACTGTTTACAGTGCGGGGGGAGAGCTGCTGACCTCGACTGGGGATGTTGTCGGGCGGTGGAAGGAATACTTTGGGGATCTCCTCAATCCCACCGTCACGTCCCCCGAAGAGGAGGCCGAGGCTGGGGACCCAGAGGCGGATTCATTCATCACCCTGGCCGAAGTCACTGAGGTGGTCGGAAAGCTCCTTGGTGGCAAGGCCCCGGGGGTGGATGAGATCCGTCCTGAGTACCTCAAGTCTCTGGGTGTTGTGGGGCTGTCTTGGTTAACACGCCTCGGGATACAGTACCTCTGGACTGGCAGACCGGGGTGGTGATCCCTCTGTATAGGGGGACCGGAGGGTGTGTTCCAACTACAGGGGAATCACACTCCTCAGCCTCCCCGGTAAAGTCTTTGCCAAGGTACTGGAGAGGAGAGTTCGGCCGATAGTCAAACCTCGGATTCAAGAGGAGCAGTGCGGTTTTCGGCTCTACACCCTCCATCGGGTGCTCGTCGGTTCATGGGAGTTTGCCCAACCAGTCCACATGTGTTTTGTGGACTTGGAGAAGGCATTCGATCGTGTCCCTCGTGGTGCCCTGTGGGGGCCCTTTGCTAAGGGCTGTCCGGTCCCTGTATCACCGGAGCAGGAGCTGTGTTCGCATTGCCGCCAATAAGTCAGACCTGTTCCCGGTGCATGTTGGACTCCGCGCAGGGCTGCCCTTTGTCACCGGTTCTGTTCATTGTCTTTATGGACAGAATTTATAGGCGCAGCCAGGGGCCGGAGGGGGTCCGGTTTGGGAACCACAGGATTTCATCGCTGCTTTTTGCGGATGATGTTGTCCTGTTGGCTTCATCGAACCTGGACCTGCAGCGTGCACTGGGGGCGTTTGCAACCGAGTGTGAAGCGGCTGGAACGAGAATCAGCTGCTCCAAATCCGAGGCCATGGTTCTTGACCGGAAAAAGGTGTATTGCCCTCTCCGGGTGGGTGGGGAGTCCTTGCCTCAGGTGGAGGAGTTCAAGTATCTCGGGGTCTTGTTCACGAGTGGGGGGAGGATGGAGCGCGAGATTGACAGGCGGATCGGTGCGGCGTCGGCAGTGATGCGGTCACTGCACTGGTCCGTTGTGGTGAAGAGGGAGCTGAGCCGAAAGGCAAAGCTCCCAATTAAATATAGTGTCATTATTTCTGGTTTTCTGACTAAATTCCTTCTTTCTGTTGTTGTTTTCAGTCCTCTTGTCTTTCTTGTCAGAGTAAATGTTGTCGTGACTGTGGAGCAGCAACACGTCTGCTCGTCCACGCTCACGCTGCTCCTGCCGCTCTCATCCTTCTCCAGACAGAGTTTTTCTGGCTCCTTTAACACGTTTCCTCTGAATCATGGATATTTAAGGGCCCAACGTGTTCATGAGGATCAGTTTCAGCCATCAGGTTATCAGGACGCTCATTTGGACGCTGGGATGGCTCCTGTCCAACCAGCCCCACCTGGGTCCATCGTACCAGGACTCCTGCCCTCAGATCTGCACTCGTTTATCTGCCAGACTGGTACCGTGAGAGATAGGCCCTCGTTTATCAGTCTGGCAGATAAGTGAGGGCGTCTCTCTCTCTCCTGGTGGTACCAGTTGGCTCCCAGATGAACCAGTCTCAGATGGGACATAAACCAGCTGTAAACAGCAGAGTTGTTGACGGGAGAGCCCTGGACAGGTGTCCAGCAAGAGGACAATCTGGGGGAAAGAGGACGGGTGCTCCCCCTCCTAGCCTAGTGTGATAGCAGCAGTGTTTCATGTCCGTAAGCTAACAGCGGTCTCTCACCAGACCCCTGGCTGACTCTCCACTCCTCCTCCTGCTCCACAGCTCCATCTCTCTCTCTCCTCTGACTGTTTATTCCTCCCTGAGTTCTCTCTGTTCTCCATCAGCCTCATGATTGTGGGGCTGCCGTCCGTCACACCGGGAACTGGAACCTTTCAGGTCTCTTCTGGGTCTGAATCAGCTCCAGATTCCATATTTTCTAGACTCGAAACTGACCCGTCTCCCTCTCCTTCTGTTACTTCTGCTCAGGTGTCTTTTTTAAATGCAGAAGTTAAATTTGTTCAGAAAACATTTTCAAAAGCCTTGATGTATCTTGTATAAATTTTAAGAAAAATGTGCAGACAGATAGCTGGAGATAACCACCAGCAGGCCCCTGCGGCACCACAGGGTATAAAGCGGGTAGGAAGATGGATGAATGAATGAATGAATGAATGTGCAGACCTGATTGATGTCAGCATTGATGTGAGGTGGTGTCCAACCTGAAACCTGCCCTTTAATCAACCTGTTGACTTCAATCTTTATTTATGATTCATTGTTTTAAAATTCTCCAATATCACAACTTTATGTTTATTTTCTAATCACTTTAGTTGTAATCAGTGAGTCTAATTTATGCTTAGTTGTATGAAATAAAAATCAAAGATCAAACCATTTTTAATAGGATGCTATTTATTGTATTATGTTCTTTAATCTTTTTTTTTAGATTAGCAGGGTGCGGTTTATCAGGGATCAGCTGTTCTCATCTGGTCTCAGCTCTGAAGTCCAACCCCTCCCATCTGAGAGAACTGGACCTGAGGGGGAACTTCAACCTGAAGGATCCAGAAGTGAAGCTTCTGTCTGATCTGGTGACCAGTCCAAACTACAAACTGGAGACTCTGAGATCAGGTATCAGAGTCAGTCCAAACTGGTTCTCTAGTGTGTTTAGCTGAATCAGGATTGGACCAGAGATCCAGGGTTTCCTGGTTCTGACCCTCTTTGATCCATGAAGCTGCTGGAGAAGAATGTTGACAGGAGACGACTGTGAGCACTGATTCACTGTTGGAATGAAGATGGTGGTGCTCATTTATCACACACACACACACACACACACCATAATTCTTTTTCGCTAATGTTTTGAGGCTGCTAACAGACTGGTGAAGAAATATTGAGTTTGCATGAGATAAGATTTCATCTTTCAGCTGCTGGTGCTTTTCATCTCTGAAGGGGGTGTGAAAAAAATTGAGTCATGTGATCGAGTGGTTGTAGAACAGTTGAAACCATCGTACCAGATGACAGTGCAGCATCTAGTAAAGATCCCAGGTCCCAGTGAGGCTGCAGCACTGCTTGATGAGTGTGTGTTAACACACACACCCATCTTTAGTGATGTGTATCAGACTGACAAATTCCAGGAAACAGACTTTGTCCCCAAAGTAGCAGCAGGTGTCCAGGGGTCAGACTGATGCAGATGTGTGTCAGTGTTGCCATCAGGAAGGTCAGTGGGAACAGGAGAGTCCTCTGCTGGAAGGAGAAAGTCAAAGATCTCAGGAGAATCAGCTGGTTTGGCTGCAGGTGAGACCAAACCAGACAGTGTTCACATCCCTGAGTCAGTGCAACAAAAATCTAGGTGCTGCACCGTTGCAGCCTCTAGAGGTCGCTGTAGCTGAACAGGC
>CAAE01010387.1:0-20488 GCA_000180735.1 Tetraodon nigroviridis | reverse complement strand
AAAGTTAATAAAAGTGGAGTAATCAGGATAGAAGAAAAAATAAAATTCCACCAACTCTATTTTCACATCATAAAATAGAATGAAATGAGAAATAACATACACACGTGTGTGTGTGTGTGTGTTAGAAACAAGACCACTGCAATTATTTTTCAACGATGTTTTTGGTCGAAAGTTAAAGAGTAATCTGATTTATTTTGGTCAAATAAAACCCAAAACCAATGCAGCTCCGATCGGACAGAAACCTCGCTGACCAGGACTGGTCTCTCCAGCAGGAGGAGAGCCAGAACAGACAGATGATGGTGGGCGGAGCCACTGTCCTCCTCAGCTGTGCACTGCTGCTGCTCCACCACTAGACGGAGCCACAGAGCCGCAGAACCCAGAAACCTGCAGTTCTCAGACTGGCCACAAGACGGCGACTAAACACCAGCGACAGGAACGGAAGGATGGGATTTTCTGACGAAAGAAGAAGAGAAATGAGAAAAGATCAAAAACTATCAGAGAGAAAAACTTTGTTCACCACAGCAGCAGGATGAGGACACCACACACACACACACACACAGATACACACACACCAACACACACACACACACACACACACACTAGCACACAGAGACACACACCAGCATACAGATATACACACACCAGTACACAGAGACACACACTAACACACAGAGACACATACCAGCAAACACACAAGCACCAGCACACACACATACACACACACAAGCACAGAGAGATCACACACCAGCGCACACACACACACACACCGAACCAGCACAGAGACACACACCAGCACACAGTGACACCCACACACGCACCAGCACACAGAGACACGCACACACGCACACACATTCTCCGTGGAGTGCACTTATTTGTATTGATACGTTGTTCGTTATTCCAGTGAAAGAGTGTCATTTTCCCATTGTGGGAAACAAAGGAGACGATTCATTTCTTTTCTTATTTCATTCTGTTCTTTCTTTTCTTTTCTTATTTCATTCTGTTCTTTCTTTTCTTTTCTTATTTCATTCTGTTCTTTCCTTTCTTTTCTTATTTCATTCTGTTCTTTCTTTTCTTTTCTATTTCATTCTGTTCTATCTTTTTCTTTGTTCTAACGGGCAGCGTAAAGAAAATAAATAAAATCGCAGTGTTGTACAAGTGTTGTACATATCCGGTACTTTCCTTCACAATAAAAGCAAAAACGTCGCATTATAAGAAGGTTCAAACAGCGCAACCAGGAAACACAAGAACGTGAGAACACACAATTCACCAGTGGAGGACGGGTTGAGATAGACACACACTTCTCACACTAAATTGGGAACTTTGTTCACTTCTTCACCTTGTGGTCGCAGCCAAACAGGTTTTTCTCTTAAATCCGACTTTTGTTCTGTTCAAAATGGGACAGAATTTTACATCATTGTGGTGAAAAAAGTGTTGATCTAAAGTTTAGTTTTGCTAATTTATTAATTTGGTCAGTAATACTTAATAGAATAGAATAAAATATGTTCATGTGTCCCACAGCAGAAAAAAATGCACCGTTTCCGCAGGAGCAAAATAAAAATAAATATTTGAAAAGACTTACAGGAAAACAGAAAAAGACCAATAGAAATAGAGGGATCAGAATAGAAGAATACGAACGTATGAGCAACTCTTTATACACATCATAAAATAAAATGAAATGAAAAAAATAACAAGTACTGTACAGTAGGTTGAATTAATGATTGCGGGTGTGTGTGTCTGTGTGTGCTGGTGTGTGTGTGTGTGTGTGTGTGCTGGTGTGTGTCTCTGTGTGCTAGTGTGTGTGTGTGCTGGTGTGTGTGTGTGTGTGTGTGTCTGTGTGTGTGTAGTGTCCTCATCCTGCTGCTGTGGTGAACAAAGTTTTTCTCTCTGATGGTCTTTGATCTCTCACCTTTTCTCATTTTTCTTCGACTTTTGTCAGAAAATCCAGAGAAATGAAGAGACAAGTCCTGGTCAACTCGGTTTCTGTCAGATCGGAGCTGGATTGTTTTTTTGGCTTTTTTGACCAAAATAAATCAGATTACTCTTTAACTTTCGATTAAAAATATCGTTTAAAAATAATTTTAGTGGTCGAACGTTTCTCTCTTGTGGTCGCAAGTGAGAATCACAGATTCTATTACAGCGGTCTTGTTTTTAAAACACCAACACACACATGCACGCACGCACACACACGTACACACACAGAATCACTCATTAAAACTATGTGTTTTACAATGCATGTACAGTGGTGGTCAAAAGTTTACAAACACTTGTAAAGAACATAATGTCATGGCTGTCTTGAGTTTCCAGTTATTTCTACAAATCTGATTTTTCTCTGATAGAATGATTGGAACAGATACTTCTTTGTCACAAAAAACATTCATGAAGTTTGGTTCTTTTATGACTTTATTATGGGTAAACTGAAAGTGTGACCAAATCTTCTGGGTCAAAAATATACATACAGCAACATGAATGAGCAATTTTGGAGACTTAGAAAGTTGTGTCAACGACATGAGCTTCATAGCATGGCCTCTTAACTTCTTGTGAGTGATCAAGAGGGACTACGGCTGGTGACTTCTCTGAGGCCATTTAAAAAGGGCTCATTGGATAAAAACACCCACAAACGCTACAATGGGAAAGTCAAAGGAGCTCAGCACAGATCTGAAAAAGAGAATCATTGACTTGAACAAGTCAGGAAAGTCACTTGGAGCCATTTCAAAGCAGCTGCAGGTTCCAAGAGCAACAGTGCAAACAATTGTTTGTAAGTAGAAAGTGCATGGCACTGTTTTGTCACTGCCACGATCAGGAAGAGAACGCAAGCTGTCACCTGCTGCTGAGAGAAAACTGGTCAGGTGGGTGAAGAGTCACCCCAGGAGCACCAAAAAGCAGATCTGCCAAGAATTAGAAGCTGCTGGAACACAGGTGTCAGTGTCCACAGTCAAGCGTGTTCTGCATCGCCATGGACTGAGAGGCTGCCGTGCAAGAAGGAAGCCCTTGCTCCAAAAGCGGCACCTTAAGGCTCGACTAAAGTTTGCTGCTGATCACATGGACAAAGATAAGACCTTCTGGAGGAAAGTTCTGTGGTCAGATGAAACAAAAATTGAGCTGTTTGGCCACAATGCCCAGCAATATGTTTGGAGGAGAAAAGGCGAGGCCTTTAACCCCACGAACACCATGCCTACCATCAAGCACGGTGGTGGTAGTATTATGCTGTGGGCCTGTTTTGCTGCCAATGGAACCGGTGCTTTACAGAGAGTTGTAGTAACTGATATAGCAATAGAGCAAATATAGCGACAAAGCAATGTATGCTGTTAGGTCAAGGTGACCAAACATTCCAATCATTATGCCAAAAGTGATTTATATGACTTAATATCCTAACGGCTTTGATGATTGTGGGAACGGTACTGTGTTATGTGAGAAGGTAAAAGTTGGTCATGGTACAGTGATATTTGACTGTGGGAAAGTGGTATTTGTACATCAAGGTCATGATGACCCAGCGAACATGAAAGTTGGAGAAAAGGTATTGATGTCATAAAACTGTCACCATAAGCGGTTAATGGAAACATGAGAAGAGCCGGCCCCTGGGAAAGAAGGAAGGAGTTGTGATGAATGTTTAAAAAAATATGGACAAGACTGAGCTAACCTCTGATAAAAATAACATCTAAAAGATACCGGTGGAAAAAGAGTTTCAGAATGACAAATGCAAGGAGGGGCCTGGGGAGGAGCCCCCAGACCCCAGAATTGTATAAAAGGCAGGAGGTTCTCCGTTGGTTTTTAGACTTAGCCCGGGCTACTTCTCATGCATCGGTGAATTGTTACTCTGCAATAAACCATCGCTTGGACCGTGAACCAGCTGAACCTGACTCATCATTCGACCTTCGTGGCTTCTTAAACTCAGCGCACTGGCGGAGGTAATAGAAACTTATTGGAAGCGTAACGGACAAGTAATTTAGCCTTAGAAAAAGCCACAACAGTTTTATTGGCGAGCCAGCCAGGAGGATTGTGACCGGACCGGAAGGCTGCAGGCGCTGGTTGGAGGCCAGGATCCCACGGGCCCACATATCCACCGAAGACAGGTGAGATATCAAATTCTTTTTCTTTTTTCCTAAATTTAATGGGGATCTGGTCTCCGTCAGACGCCAGTGGCTGGAAGGAATGGTAAAAACTCTCCTGAAAGAACCTAGTAAATAAAAAACAAAGCACGTTTGTGTATCTGAGCAGTAACAGCTGGCGATCGTGTCCACCCTCACTGTATAACTGAAAGTATAATGAATGTGAGATGGATAGAATTGAAACATGTATTTTTAATCTGTTAATCTGTGCTTGGGTTGCTCTGTTAATTACAGCGTTCGGAATATTAATTTATGTGGCAGTAACTCATAGCACAGGTGAACAGGGAGGTTTCAACCTGACAGTCAGCAGTGATTGGAACGTGAGCTATCCAGAGAAGAGATAAAGAGAGTCACGGGAGTAACAAAAGAGTGAGCAGTGTGGGAAAGATTGTTTTTTGAGTATTTTATCTATTTAGTGGAATGCCAAGGACTAAGCGATAGTCTTGGAAAGGATCCAAAGTACCGCTAGGAGACGTCACCACTTTGCCTTCTCGAGGAAGTGGTCCTATGCAGGGAAAGTACTGAAGGGAACAGTACAGAACAAGGCTTAAAAGGGAAAGAAGCCTAAAAGAGACGACCTTGGAAAGGTTGATAAATTTTGTGTTAAGAATCCTGGAAGGAACAGGGTTATGAGTTTTGTGTTGTGTACGTCGTTGTAAATGTGTAACTATTAAACCTAAGGAAAGAGAGAGAAAGCAAAAGTAAGAAAAACGTAAAAATATGTAAAATAAGGTGGAAAGGAGTAATATAGTAAAAAGAGTGTTAATTAACATAGGGAAAAAAATTAGGTCCATTACCAAAAAGGTTTAAGAACCAGTGTAAAATAAAACAAGTAAGATAAAACTACCCTGATCAAAGCTTAGAGTACAAAAATCAATTCTGTGTTGACTGAGGCTGGAGCAACGAAGGAGGTAAAAGACAAAAAGTTAAAGGAAAATTAATAAATAATCCTAAAACCGTAGGAGGTCACTGTAGACTGCCATGAAACATGGGTACCAGCGAAAGTAAACAAACAAATGAAATAACGCCTGCAAAACTAATTACAGTCACTCATCCAGCCAACAGGCGCGAGATTCAGAAATGCATGAAAAATTGGCATAAAATGACATCAGGAAAGAATCGCTGGCCCCTAGAAGGTAGTTTTGAACCCAGACGGTGCGATGAGGTGGAGAGAGAGCTAAGAAATAAAGATAAAAAGTATGGAATGACTCATGTAAAGAAAAAACAAAAGAATGCGGAGCAAAGGGACATCTTACAATATTTTAGGATGGAGGCCAACAGAAACTTAATGATGTGTAAAGACACAGACCTTAGACCTCCTCCCTATAGCCCAGACACCGCAGGACAGTACGTGGTATCAGACAAAGAAGGGACAGGAGTGATCACAGGAAAGATAAGGGTTGTGATTAATGACGAAGAGGGAGAGACGAATGAAGAAGTGGATGATGATCAGAGGGATGCATGCGCCTCGACATCTCCACAAGGTTCGAGGGACAGACCCACACCTTGAAAAAACCACCCACGAAGATAGAAATGAGAAGGCCAGGGAAAGTGAAAGACTGAGAGAGAAAAGAAGGCGAGAGAAACAACAGCTTAGAGACTTAGACACACATGACACATTGCTTGACTCACCAACACCTAAGCCACGGTCAGCAACTCTTGCACCACGGACACCAGTACACACACCACAGCCAACAACCTCCGCACCACAAACATCAAAACACGCACCACAGCAGAAGATTTTGGTGGATGATCCAGAAGGGGATGATGACAACGTAGAATCATCAAGCGAGTGCACGAATCTCTCTGACGACAACTGTGAAGAGCACTCGCAGCAGCATGAGAACCAAGGTCAACTCATCCTCTTTGATGACGACGAGGGTGAGTGCTCAACCACATCCCACACCAAGGCTAAACCGGGAAGAACATATGATTTAAGACTAGATCTGGAGCGAGTAACAGATAGAAGAATGACTCTGCGGAGGAAAGCGAAGAGGAGGAGCCTGAGCGTGTGTTCCAACCCAGAGACCAAGATGTGTCCCCTGCTGGCCAAAGGAGTCAAGAACGAATTACGGTATGTGCCTTGGTCTTTCATGGACATGATAACTCTGGCTGGAAAATTGCCTCCCCTAGCAGATGGAGCTGACAAATGGATCGAGAGGCTTGAGGAGATCACTGGCGGACTCAAACTGGCAACTGCCGACATTAAGGCTCTGCTGATAAAGACAACAGGACAAGCAGCTGCCACTGAAGTATTCGCCATGGCCGGAGTCAAAAGACTAATGGAAGACCATAACAGAGATTGGACGCCCTTTGACGAGATACGAACCAGGTTGTGGGAGGCTCTTAGAGAAAAATACCCCTCACGCATGGACCCTACAAAATTAGAAAGAGAATGTCTGAAGGAAGAAGATAGTCCCTCACAATTCCTCCACAATTATCAAAGGATGTGGAAGACTGAAACTGGAAGTGAGTGGGACAGCACGGAATCAACAAGAGCCCTATTTATGCTGTATGTAAAAAATGCCATGCCAAAAGAGGTACAGGATAAATTAAATGGCGTGGTGGGACTGATGAAGATGGCCTGGCCCGTCTTCTCTGAGCATGTAGTTCATTATGTAAATGCATACAGGCGCTGAGAAGCAGGCCCGTGAGGATCAAAGTAAGGTGCTGGCTAATAAGCTGACCCAGCTGCAAATAGGTGAACTGACAAAGCAGAGGAAGGACCGAGAAAAGGCCAAAACTCAAGCAGCGGTAAGTGTGACTGACCCAGAGCCTGAAAAGGGACCCGCAGCTGGAGGGGGTAACGCAAGCACCCCGTAGTCACACCCACAATGTCTCCACCGCCTGTGCAACAAGTAATGCCTGCTATGCCCCAGGCCTTTCCTACAGTGTCACCTGCAGGTCAGCCCCAGCCGCAACCGATACCACCAATCCATGTGCACCTCAACCAAGGAGGAGTCCAGCAACCCATGTCCAGTAGAGGGCGGGGTGGCCCACCCATGAGGGGAAAATGGAGGAGACCTCAAGGACCGCAGCAGCCCAGAGGACCCCCACCAGCACAGGTGAACCAGATCACACCACAATACCAATCAAGACTCCAGTGCTGGGGGTGCGGTCAGACGGGACATATGCAGAGGGAGTGCCCGATCAACCCATGGACAGGACCTCAACACCCCGGCCCAGGACCTTATAACCAAGGGACAGGCCCAGAAGCACCAAATAACGGGCCATGGACGGGTCCAGCAGCCTACTGGCAATAGGGGTGCCCAGAGAAACCAGAAGGGAAGGTAATTTTGCCCATATTAACTCAACGCCCACACATGGAACCCACAGTAGACGTGACTGTAAATAATCATTGTCATCAGTTCATGATAGACACAGGAGCCACTTACTCCTGCATAGGCAAAGACGGAGCCAACCTTCCCCTCTCAACATCAAAAATCCGGACAGTAGGTTTCTCTGGGAAAACACAAATAATACCTATGACTGAACCGGTTCCGTTGCAAATAGGAAAAAGAACCGTCTACACATCTCTTCTGTACTCAGCAGACACACCAATTAACCTCTTGGGAAGAGACGTGCTATGTCAATTGAAAGCTGAAATCAAATGTACCCCGGATGGAATCTACTTTGATGTAGGAGATGACCGATCTGATAACTGGTCGGTTCCCATAATGCCATTAATGGTTCCTGTAGAGTCTCCACAGATGTCAAACAACAACCCAGTGGACCAAGTCTTCTGGATGAAGATAACGGCATCTAGCACCTCTCTCTACCATGAGTGGGAAGCCTGGAGACCATTGGTAATGAACCACTACGACATGGCTAAGGAGCCAACACTTCCACTACACTGCACCATGATGTATGACAAAGATCAAATGCATGAAGATTTTGAAAAATGCTGGGACGAGGAAATTAATAACAAAACTACTGTTCTCCAGTATGAGGACATCATAGTAGGACCGCAAGGAGCGGCCGCAGCAGTAAAGTTGCAGGAAGATAGTTAAAGACTGGTTCCCAAGTTCCCAATTCAACTCCTCATGTCACTCTATTAATTGCTGGAAACTATGAATCACATGATTTAGGACCCATGATGAAAGCTGCAAGACAGATCAAAGACTGGATTGCTACAGATCACCATCAAGTTAGCATGTCCCCGGAAGGATTATTTTTCAAAATCAACTGCACACAGGCAGACGAAGCTGTAGCGGAAAAGAGTCAAAGTTGCAAGGGACAGTGATAGGCACATGATCATAGCTGAAGATCACACAGCACTATTAGAACAGGTCCCATCACAAGTATGGACCCAACATAAAACAGATGTAGGTCTCGTGAAATCTGCGGAACCACAAAAGTTTGCCATTAAGCCAGGAACTAGATTACCCCATCAAAGACAGTATCCCCTTAAACCAGATGCTATAGACGGCATAAATCCCGTTATAACAGGCTTGGAAGCAGCAGGAGTACTAGTTAAAACTCGGAGTGCATGCAACACTCCCATTTTTCCCATTAAAAAGGCCAATAGTGAAGAGTATAGGCTAGTGCATGACTTAAGGGCTATTAATGCAATAGTAGCTGAAGAAGTGCCCATTGTACCTGACCCACACACATTATTGTCAAATATACCCCCAGGTACTAAATGGTTTACAGTGATAGACCTATGCTCAGCATTCTTCAGTGTGCCGGTTCATCCGGACTCCCAATATTTATTTGCTTTTACATATAAAAATCAACAATATACGTACACTCGCCTACCACAAGGGTTTGTACACTCTCCCTCCATCTTTAATCGCATCCTGGCTAATGATCTGAGTCACTTAGACATTCGATCGACTACGTTAATGTATGTGGATGACATTCTGATTTGTTCTGACACCAAAGAGCAGTGTGAAAAAGACTCCGTCACGGTGCTGACCGCCCTGGCGGAGGGGGGCCATAAAGTAAGTAAGAAAAAGCTTCAATTCTGTCAACAGACTGTGGAATATCTGGGCAGACAGCTGAGTGGCGATAAGAGGCATATCGCTCCATCACAGCTGGAAGCTATAAGTAAAATACCTAAGCCTCAGACTGTTGGTCACATGTTGTCCTTTCTTGGAATGGCAGGCTACAGCAGGCCCTGGATCTGCGACTATGCTATCAAAACCGCCCCGCTACGTTCTATGATCCGAGCAGCAGGCCAAGGACAGAAATCTGCCCAGCTGCAGTGGACTGGCGAGGCAGAAGCGGCATTTCAGCTGCTGAAACAAGACCTCCAGACTGCCCCAGCACTGGCCAACCCAGACTATGGCAAGCCGTTCCATCTCTATGTGGCAGAGAGGCAAGGGTACGCATGTGCAGTGTTGATGCAGGAAACTCCAACAGGTAAACAACCAATTTCATATTATAGCACAAAATTAGATAGTGTGGTGAGGTGAAGGGCTTCCACCCTGCTACCAGGGGTTGGCAGCAGCTGCCTTCGCATACAAAAAGGCCTCAGTAATTACAATGGGCCACCCAGTAATTTTGTACACTTCTCATCAACTGCATGCGATGCTCACAAGCCCACGCTTTGTGATAACCCAAGCCAGACGGACAGGCTATGAGATCCTTCTATCAGGACCAGACCTGACCATACAGAGATGTACCACTATCAATCCTGCCACGAGAATGGTGCTGCCACCAGAAGGTGTGCCCCATGATTGTCTTAAAGAGACAGACACCTTCATGAAAGTAAGAGAGGACTTGTATAATCAGCCAATTCCGTCCGACTTGACTTTGTTCGTTGATGGCTCATGTGTCAAGGGTGAGACGGGGAACAGGGCAGGTTATGGCATAGTCCAACTTAATCCAGATGGTACCTTTACTAGAGTCCAATCAGTAAGCCTGGACCAGCCCTGCTCTGCTCAACTGGCTGAAATCAAGGCGTTGACAGCAGCATGTAAATTAGCAGCTGCCAAAAGAGCCACAATTTACACTGACAGTAGTTATTCTTATGGAGTATGTCACATAAATGCCAGCATTTGGAAACAAAGAGGGTTCGTGCGAGCTGACGGTACCCCAGTGGCGCACGGCCATGCTGTAACTGAGCTAATACAGGCTATGCAGCTCCCCACCTCATTGGCTATTGTTAAATGTGCAGCACATCAAAGCAGCAACTCACCAATTGCAGTTGGAAATAACTTGGCAGATGAAGCTGCAAAGGAAGCCACAGGACAAGCTGTGCAGGGACCAATGTTGTTTGAAGAAGATGCAGCACCAATTACGACTCTGGCCTCTCTCATAGAGGCACAGAACAGAGTCTCAGATGCAGAGAAGCGTCTGTGGGTGCAGAGAGGAGCAGTTCGAACCTCACATCCCCATCCAGGGTTATGGCGAGGTTTCCGAGGACATTTTGTCCTACCTTTGTCCTTATTGCCCCTTGCCATTAAGACAATGCATGAGCCTGACCATTGTTCCAGGGCTCAAGTTCTTAGAAAGTTACAGGCAGTATGGTGGTCCACTTATATGACTCCAATGATTGACAGGGAACTAGCATTGTGTCCTCATTGTCCCAAATATAATGTTCGCAAGATGTTTACCCAGCCTTTGGCTCACATTCCCATGCCTGACGGTCCATTTCGACACCTGGTGATGGACTATGTGGATATGTTAGAGCGTGTACAAGGGAAAAGATACATGTTAGTTTTTGTGTGTAGGTTTAGCAGGTGGATTGAAGCCTGTCCCACCGCTAAAGCAGATCATAAATCTGCAGCTAAGTTTCTTTGCAGAGAAGTGTTCCCCAGGTTTGGTATGCCAGACACTATATCATCTGATAATGGCCCACATTTTGTCTCACAGACAATACAGGAAATGTTTAAAATTTTGGGAATTAGGCAGAAGTACGGGTGTGTTTATCATCCACAGTCACAGGCTTCTGTAGAAAGGGCAAATGGTGTACTAAAAACCAAAATAGCCAAGATAATGGCCGACTCTAGATGGAAAACTGACATGGGTAGATGCCCTCCCCCTCGCATTGATGGCAATGCGTTCTCAAACTAACCGACTAACCCATCTAACCCCACATGAGATGCTTACAGGTCGACCTATGCCTCTCCCACAAACGAGAGGACCCCTGGAAGGACCAACCCTCGCACAACTGGAGCGGGAGTTGGGTGACTATCTACGAGCATTAACTCAAATCCACAGACTTGTGTTTCAACAGGTGAAAGAAGCCCACGGCAAGGACGAGACACACATCCCAGTTGACGTTCGTGACATCCAAGTGGGCGACCAAGTGTTCATAAGGGTATTTAGGCGTCAGTGGAACGAGCCCCGTAGAGAGGGACCCTTTAAAGTCATACTTACTACCCCCACTGCCCTGAAAGTTGAAGGTAAGCCCTTCTGGTTCCATAAGAACCACTGCACTCGCCACAGACCTCCCGATCCGCCTGGACACTATCCAGGCCCTCCGGAGTCTGAGCATGCTGACAGGGAGGCGCAAGACCCCCCTCTGGCCACTGGTTCTCGCCGCTCACCTGCCACCGCGAGCACTTCTATGCATTCCCCACAAGGCCAGAGACGGTCTGTCCGGTTGGCAGCCCGACGCCAACGCGGATCACCCTCCACAGACTCGGAGTCTGTTGATGCTCCCGATACGTCTCCTGAACCTACTGAGCCCTCTGTTGCTGGGGGTGATTCTACAGATGAGTCACGCTCTGAAGCTAGTTCTTCGGCTCTGGATGACAGTGATGTGGCAGGTACACCCCATCCTTCGCCACACTCCTCCTCGGCACCCTCAACCCCTCAGGAGGAGGCCTTTGAATATCCGCCAACACCAGGGCGCGATTGGTTGTTCTCTGATCAAGATTAGTTGTTTGTTGGTGTTAACCCTTTGTGGGTTAACAAGGGGGGACGTTATAATATCCCCAAACCCCAACCCTGACACACAACACTCACTAGAGACATGTGCTCTAGCCATGCTCACGCTAGCAACTAACAGAGAATCTGTACAAAGAAATGACGGGGAAAGCTAAACACACAATGTATGTCAAATCAGATGTTTATGATTATGTGTTAACAGAGGAAATAACAGGAACGAAATCGATGGGAAAGCATTGGCTTGGATATCCTCAAAGTGCGGACTGTCGTGAGGAGGGCATGGTGATCATCCAGGCACGTTGTACCACAGCGAAATGTCGGAATGAACAAACAGGGCAGACCATGACGGTAAAAGAGGCAAGAGGTAAAGTAAGTTTGTTAAGTAACAGGCAAAGGAGAGATTTGGGTAAAATGCGAACGCCACAATGGGAAACGAATATGTTTCGACAGTGGCTACACTTCTCAGTACAGGACATGTTTGGCGCCAAAAAGCAAGACCAGCAAGATTGCATTGCCTGCTACAATGCAAAGGCACTGCCACACATCCAGGCACTACCTGGAAGTGATATGCGTAATCTGTCTAAAACCTTTGCCATGTGTGCACTCGCCATGGCAGCAGGCTTGAGAAGTCAGAGTGATGATTCCAAAGTTTGCCCTAAGCACATCTCAGAGGACGATCCGAATGCAGGGGGAACACTACCCCCTGTAGTGCATATACCAGCTAACCTTGTTTTCCCTTTCTGTATAGTCAAGGGACCATTGGAGAAGATTGTTCATAAAGACTCAGAGAACACGACGGATGCGGAGGGGCTGGTAAGATGCAGCAGAGCACCTTTATTCTTGGGAAACCCCAAGGGTGGCAACAGAACCACATGTAAAAGTAGCCCAAAAGCCCGACTTCAATGCAAGCAAATAGTGCCAATCAAAGGTCCTATATTGGTATCTCAAAATTCGTCCTATGCAGAGCAGTATAGAGTGCCGGATTTGGTAAATGGCACAAAACCATTAGCAGATATTTTTTGGGTATGTGAACACGAGGAGGCCATGATGTCAAGGTTACCAGCAAACTGGACAGACATGTGTGCTCCCGTAATGATAACAGGACAATTATCGTTAATCACACACAGGCAAACAAATCGAACAAATCATAGGAGAAAAAGAACTGCTCAAGATCCCACCCGTAACTGGGAATGGGAATGGAAGAGCACACAGGAAATTTATGTCACCTGGGATCAAGTCCCATTTGGTGTGCCTGGAGAGCATGAAGCCATAAGTAGCATGTGGATAACGACTGGAAGAGGACTAGGATCTCTTCCTTTTGCAGGATCCATAACAAATGCCCAGTACATAGCTCGAAACAGCCGATGGATAAATCTCTTGTGGTATAATCAACAACGTTTTATGAATTTCACTATACAAGGGATGACGCTCGTACGTGAGCAACTACAGGCTACATCAATGATGGCCTTACAGAATAGATTCATATTAGAATCACGTATGGCTGGAGATCAGGGGATTTGTGAGGAAATTGGGGAAGATTGTTGTACTCTGATCCCAATGCATACAGGCTCCAATGGCAGTCTCACTGGAGTCCTGAAGGAAATGAGACAACTACGGGACGAACATGTACGAAATTCCAATTGGAACACACAGATTACGGGCATGTGGGACTGGCTAGGAAAATTGGGATGGCTAAAATATTTAAAGATGGCTGGAATAGTGCTAGGAACAATAATACTGATAGCATTGCTGGTGATCTGCTGTGTTGTGCCACTGCTCCGCACCCTGATGTCGCGATTGGTAGTTAGCATAACAGGACAGTATCCAATGGTACAGGTAAACATAGAGGAACAGCTCTAGTGAGCTGGTGGAAGTACTGTTAGGGAGATAGGCTCATGGTGATCACCTCCCCTCCCTCACAAGGTACGTACTAACAAATGTGTAAATAATATATTAACTGCTAGCATCATGATTACATACTAATTATAACCTAAAAATACTAGATTAGCAAATACCTGTAAATATTAGATGTAGTTACTGAATAACATGTCTCCATCACAGACTGATGAGAATGGCGGAAGCCTACTTTACGGGATCTCGCACGACCATGGATGGTTGGCAGGGCCAGGCCCCCGCCAACAGAGGAGACCCCGCTTACATTCTTGTAGAAATGCAATACGTAGGTGCAAACACACGCAACCCAAACAGGTTCTCCGGAGAACAGCAGTGGGAAGCAGGGGCCCCAGACCAGATGCCGACATCATCAACGGGAGATCTGGGAACGCCACCGGCAGCTTCACCACTGGACCCGCAGACGACAGCGTCCCCCGAAGTTGGGTCCAGCCCGGCGTCTCCTGCCAGCCCTGAGGGTCAAGGATTGCCCAGATGCAGCCCAGACTCTCCAGGAAACTACAGCCCCACCTCTCCAGAGGCTTTGAGCCCCACATCTCCGGTCAATCTGAGCCCCATTTCTCCAGGGAATTACAGCCCCACTACCCCTGATAATCCAAGTCCCACCCCTCCTGACGACCAGCCACTCTTGCCCAGCACTCCGATTCCACCGCCGCCTTACCTTATGGTCAATTCCGGCGACGCCATGCAGCTGTCCAGATTCCTGGTCCACCCTTTTGAGTACTACACGCAGCTTGCAGATCTGCGCCATGAGATTGGGGAGATGACTACCAGCACCTATGTGTGTATGCTGGCTGGACTGACCCCCTCAGCTTGTAAGCAAGTCCGAAGGATCAGGCGTTTGGCACAGAATCACCACCGAGAGAAGAGCCTGAAGCAGTTGCGCGAGGAGTGCCAAGGCCTGAATGGTCAGTTACATCAGGCCCAACGTACAATCATGAGGCTGCAAAGACAATTGGAGCAATCAAAAGATGCACACGACCTCGCCCAACATGCTGTCACACAGCTGCAGCATGTCAACGCCTCCTTGCTGAGGTTCTGTCACGGGAGGCTGCAGTACCAAAGCTCTGTGCTGGAGGCACTGGAGAACCATGTGGCTGGGAGTAGTGATACTTCCCAGGAGTTACCAATTGTATTGTAATAGCATAAGTCTGGTGGGATAGTAGTTATTAGAGGGATAATAAGAATGTGCTATAGAGGTGGAGTAATAGGTGACGGCAATAGCCGGTTTTTGTTTTTATATTTATTACTGATGTCTTAGGACATCAGTACTGGCATTTCTGTCCGCTACAGAGTGCTAGAGAAAAAACAATGTGGAAAATCCTTCTATAAAAAAAAAAATGTTAAGGGGGGTATCCCCCATAAGTGTACCAGGAGTCTCTCCTTGAGCAAACTAAGGGTAACTAACTGTGTAAACAGTATAGACCGGGTTTGAGGTATAATCATCCACTGTGTGCTCTATCTAGCAACTGTATAACCATTGTGTGCACTATGTAACTGGGATTGTGATGCTGTGATGTTGGATTCGCCACCTGGCTGGGGTTTTACCTCCTGCCGGCTAGGGTTTTACCTCCCTCGCGCCCAATGTGAGAGGATGTTTCCCTGGCTATGTGGGGGGATGTTTCCCTGGTCAAGTCTGCGTAGTCCAATTAGGCGCCCAACAGTAGGATGGGCTAGTCCCGGGGTGGATTGCAGAAGACATTGTTCTGTGACTTTTCACAGGCAGTGTTTTCCATGGTGATCCTTACTGAGGGATGGGTAGAGATGGAAACTCATAACCAATGTACTCTGTGTGATGACGCAATCAGTAGTCTATGTAACCTAGGACCTGATGATTAAGGATGGTTCTATGTTTCTCTCCTGGCTATTCTGTAGTGGTCCTTTCCAGGACCAAAGGGGGGAAATGTAGTAAATGATATAGAAATGTAGTAACTGATATAGCAATAGAGCAAATATAGCGACAAAGCAATGTATGCTGTTAGGTCAAGGTGACCAAACATTCCAATCATTATGCCAAAAGTGCCAAAAGTGATTTATATGACTTAATATCCTAACGGCTTTGATGATTGTGGGAACGGTACTGTGTTATGTGAGAAGGTAAAATTTGGTCATGGTACAGTGATATTTGACTGTGGGAAAGAGGTATTTGTACATCAAGGTCATGATGACCCAGTGAACATGAAAGTTGGAGAAAAGGTATCAATGTCATAAAACTGTCACCATAAGCGGTTAATGGAAACATGAGAAGAGCCGGCCCATGGGAAAGAGGGAAGGAGTTGTGATAAATGTTTAAAAAAAATATGGACAAGAATGAGCTAACCTCTGATAAAAATAACATCTAAAAGATACCGGTGGAAAATGAGTTTCAGGATGACAAATGCAAGGAGGGGCCTGGGGAGGAGCCCCCGGACCCCAGAATTGTATAAAAGGCAGGAGGTTCTCCGTTGGTTTTTAGACTTAGCCCGGGCTACTTCTCATGCATGGTGAATTGTTACTCTGCAATAAACCATCGCTTGGACCGTGAACCAGCTGAACCTGACTCATCATTCGACCTTCGTGGCTTCTTAAACTCAGCGCACTGGCGGAGGTAATAGAAACTTACTGGAAGCGTAACGGACAAGTAATTTAGCCTTAGAAAAAGCCACAACAGACATCAAGAAAGGAAGGCGGACAATAGGGGAGCTAGGAAGGGAAAACAATACCATTTGTCCTCAAGGGGGTTCTGACTTGAGGGGTGTAGGTGACAAAGGTGATGGGGAGAGGCTCGAGACGACAGGGGGCAAGGAAGTTTAGAAGACAGAAGGGGGGTCTCTGATTAGGGTGACAAAGACTGGAGTCAGGGACAAAAGGGAGACCAGGATTTGATCATTCTTGGAGGATGGGGACAAATGGTCTGAGATCTTTCTGACATACAAAGGAATTTGCTAACATCGAAAACTTAACCTATCAAATGTAAGGCATTTAATACAAGGCATTTAATACATTGTCATTAGAAAAATCACTTTTTCTTCCTCAATGGCTACCAAAAGCGCCTAATTGAAGTAGAAATGGCCAAGGGACATGTAACCAAATATTAGCATTGCTGTATGTATATTTTTGACCCAGCTGATTTGGTCACATTTTCCGTTTACCCATAATAAAGTCATAAAAGAATCAAACTTGAAGATTGTTTTTTGTGACAAAGAAGTATCTGTTCCAAACATTCTATCAGAGAAAAATCAGATTTGTAGAAATAACTGGAAACTCAAGACAGCCATGACATTATGTTCTATACAAGTGTGGTGTAAACTTTGTGACCCACCCACGTGTGAGCGTGCGCACATTTTGTCTCAGGTGTCCTGAATGTTTGCAGGTGATGAACTTTCTATCATGTTTTCTAAGATGCAATCAGAGGTGTTCAGCTTTTTTAGACGTCTATTTTTGCACTGCAGTGCATTTGCATGACGGTAACGCTCAGCCGCTGTTAGCAGCATGTCCTTCTTTGCGTATTCACAGTGAGCACACTAGAACCAGGCAGTGGATCTTTAGAAAAACAGGTGATTTAGACTATTGTTTATGGACAAGTGAAGCTTTACGGTCCCTTTTTTCCAGCGTAGTTATCAAATGATTTCCCTCCCCACAGAGGGAGGCTCATTTGAGGGTGTTCCAACCCTGGGGAAACTCCTCAGAGTTGTCTTCCCTGCTTTGTCCACACTGAATAACTATGCATGTGGTGTCCTCGAGTGCTCCATGTCATTTCCGAGCGGGCGCGGGCGCAGATGCGTCGGCACATCTGCATGAACACCCGTGCAGCAGAAAACAGCCTCCGACATATCACCTCGAAGCTCGTTTGCAGAAGAGTTTTATACTTTAGGGAGGGTTTATTTTGTTTTATTTTCGTCTGATCGGCTGATTTTATGGCCAAAATGGACACGAGGTTCCTGCTGGGTGGTGCAGAGTCGGTGCCTTCTGCTCTCAGCAGTAGCACAGATACGAAAGAGGTAAACGGCTCTGAAACGGCTGCAGTCTGGAGGAGACGGAGCTTCTCGTCGTACGCTTCGCCGTCCACCGACATTGTGCTTGAGTGTGGCGTTAGACAGCGTTAGACTTGCCTGTGCAGTAGGGAGGTACATGAACATGTTTACTCTGTTCCTGTTTACATGTTAGAAAAAAAACTCAAATGTATGAAAACGGTGTCACATAAAATGGTTTGGATAAAGAAAACACTCTTTTCTGTAATAAACCATGGATTGTACCTTTGAAAAAAAGGGCTGAACGCTTTGGTTTTGTCCCTGGTAAATCTGCCTGGAGTTAAAAAAAAGAGCCAAAAAGAAAAATCTGCTTATGGAACAAACCAAGGGTTTTCTTTAGAATTTTCCCCAGCGTTGATCACAGACCACAAATGGTCCAAAAACAGTTCAGCTTTAAGCATTTTTCCCTGTGGTGACGTCACATCTGAAATCTAAACACACATTTAACGCTCTAGTCTCCTTTTTGTTCTCTCTTTGGCCAAAGGAAGAGATGGATGGATTCCTCAGCCGTAGTTCTTCCTCCAAAACATTATCTCTACCCTGATTGTTGTTGGCTTTGCTTTCACGTTCATGGGGCAGAACCTGAGGTGTTTGCGTCGTTGGGTTTGCTCTTATCGATCCTCTCAGAAGCTGGCGAAAATTAGAAAACCGTTTCTTCAAGGGTGGCGTTTCATGGAGTCTGCCTCAAGAAATGAGAAGGGCCTCCTCTGGAGGAGCGGCTTTAAAATCACAGCTTTTTGTAGTCTTTGCTCTTTTTTCGGTTGTCGGTAGCAAACCAGGCAAACGTCTGTCTTTCATTCTATTTATTTAGCTTCCTTGTCCACTTCAACTCTGTGTCATAGGAGCCTTTGAGAGCAGCCGAATTGTTTGCTTGGGAAAAATAAAGCGCTGCTGTGCTGCTAAATGGCGGCTACGGGCAGAGACGAGGGGCGTTTGAGGTTCTCCAGCACGGAGGCGACTTCAGGGAAGCACCTGAGTAAACGCAGCATCGCTCAGCATAAACACCCTCAGAGGTACGAGAGCCGCGAACCCGAGCAGAGCGGGCAACGCTGCCAGGAACCCTGGAGCAACAAGAGAGATGCTGCTGTGTGTGTGTGTGTGTGTGTGTGTGTGTGTGTGTGTGTGTGTGAAGATGCCTTTCAGACGGCCACCTCAGTCCCAACGGCGTCATTATCCGCCAGCGGTTCTCGTCCTCCATTTAAACGCAGCCTTGAGGAAACATCTGCCTCCTTTGGAAAAAACGCAGTAACGTTATCTCATATTTCCTGGATTAAACTTGATTTGTTGTGGAAACTGAAACTGAAACCATCCAGAAATGCAGCCATCAGTTTGGGTGCTTGGAGAGGAGCTTCTCTGTGCTGAAGACCCGTGCATGGCTCCTCTTTTTGCTGTTCGAGACGTAGGAAGCTGGTCAAGCTGTCCTTGATTCTGTCAGATTCAAAGCGTGCTGGTGAGGACCATCTGCTCCGTCTCTGAGAGAAAACCCACCCCGGCGTGTCTGCGCGCTGTTTCATCTGCAGATTTGAAAACCCAAACTCAGACCTGCAAATCTGCCATGGCTCACATCAGCCTGTGGGTGGAAAAGACGTCCAGCTCCGCCGCTGGTCTGCCTCTGCGGCTTTGGGACGCGTTTCCCAGCTCCGTGTTCTGGCTGCGAGCGAGAACGCGACCTCGGGAGGCCTCGGAGGTTCTCCGGACTTTAAAAATCGGCTTCTGTCTCTGTCAGTCAGTCTGTCAGTCAGGAAGCATCAAAGAGTCACCGGGGCTTCGTTGATTGTCTTTATTTATCTAACAAACTGGAACAATAGAGACTTTAAATGCTATTCTGAAAATACACACAAAAAGTACACATGAACAAAAACTTTATCTGCTAATTCTTTCAACTTTCTTTACATCTTTTTAACGTTCTCTCTTTCTCAGGTCGATTTCCTGTCATTTTTCTTGGCCTGTGTTGTTCTTGAATCTACCAGATGGTTCTCCTTTTCTCCAACTCGTGTTTTTCTCTGATTCTTTCTTTGTTGCTTCTTCAGCTCCCTCTTTTCCATTTTCTCCTCTTCCTCTCTCTTCATTTGCATCTCCACCTCCTTCTTTTGCTGCAGGTCCAACTTTTTTTGTTTTCTCAGCGCCTCCCTTTTCAGTTTCTTGCGCTGGTGTTCCTTTCTGTTCCTCAGTCGTTTTTTCATCATTCGTTCCTTGTCTTTCTGTGCCAGCAGCTCCAGCTCTTTCCGTTTGTTCACCTCCTCCTCCTCCTGCTGCTCCTCCTGCTCCTCCTGCGTCTCTACTGCTACCTTTGTGTTTCTCTCCTGCTCGGCCTCTTTTTGTCTGTTCGCCTCCTCCTGTTTTTTCACCTCCTCCTCCTCTTTCTTAAACTCCTCTTCAGGCATCCTCACCTCCTCCTTTTCCTGTTTTATGGGCACCTCCCCTACATCAGCATTCATCTCCTCTTCCTCCTTCAGGTTCTTTATCTGTCTTATTTCAAGTTCTTTCTCCTCCGCTGGTTTCTCCGTTTCTCCTCCTTTTCTGCTTTATCATTCTTTTTATCTTGCGGAACAGGCCGCATCCCTTCTCCTCCTCTTCCTCCTTCAGGTTCTTTACTTCTTTCTCCTACCGCTGGTTTGAATT
>CAAE01010362.1:11474-24402 GCA_000180735.1 Tetraodon nigroviridis | reverse complement strand
CAATTCAGTATAGATTTTGTAATGTCCTAAAATGTTGGCTATATTCTGTGTCACGCATATAACATCATTAAAAATGAGAATTTGATTAAAACATTTCTTCTTGTTTCCATGACGGACTCTCTATTTTCGATTTCAGATCTTTTTTTTCCTGAAATGTCTGACAGCTGAGTTAAAGGTCGTGGTTAAAGGTCATGGTTAATGTCACTTTAATGAGCCCTACGCAGACTAAGAAGCAAAAAAAGTTGGTCAAAAGCAAAAGGAGGAAATAAATGACATTCTCTAAAAGTGACGCAGACAAGCTCTCGTGGACTCAGTTATCGCTCAGCTCGAGAGAGAGAGAGAGACAAGACCCCTAATTTGCGCATTAAACTGACACTTTTTATGTTTGTCACAGCAGTAAGTAGTTATCAGCTAATGGCTCCCCTTAGACTTGGTCTAGTAAAGTGGTCTATTGTGAGAGTGTGATAGTCCAGCACCTGAAGCACTTCTAATAGGATAAGAGCACGAGAACATTCTCGACAGAAACAATATTTCGATCGTATTTGTAAAATCATTCTGCTTTAAGAGGATTTTCAGGGAAAAAATACACAACTTTCCACATTTTATAACATTCTTTCATCTTCTTCCTTAAATTCTGATAATCAGTTAATCAGGTCATACATTGCTTATTTGGACTAACATTAGCGCCAATATTGGCCAATAATCTATATTTATATCATGTATTTTTAGGAAAATGTCAAAAAATTGTTCAGAGTGTTTGAGTCCTGTGAATAATAATAAACCAACACTGCTAGCAAATTAAAAAAATGCTAATATTTTGTGTAATCTCTCTTATTTGATTAACCCTAACCCTAACCCAACCTTTTTTAATTTTTTAACTTTAAATATTTTAAAAGGTAGTTAGCTTGGCAAGTTGTTTCCATAGCAAGTGAACTAATTATTCAATTATTAATTACTCAAACATTTCCCTCATTTTTGATTATTGTGTTTGTGTAGTAAAAACTCATATATATATCCAGGTAAAAATTGCACACCAAAAACTATTAGGTTGCACTAAATATTGGTTTGAGAAACACTAAGTTACCTCAAAAACAAATTGGCAAATTTTAAATTCCAAAAATAAAGTATTTTAAGTACACTCGCAGACTTGTACTTAAAATATTTAATTCAGTTTTGTTTTTTGTTTTTTTACAATAAAAATTGTCTCTAGGTGCTTCACAGAGGCAGAAACACAAAGCTTGAACCCCCAGGTGAGCACAGTGGTAAAAAAAATAAATAAATAAATAAATAAATAAATAAATAAATAAATAAATAAATAAATAAAAAAGCTCCCTTTAACAGGAAGAAACCCTGAGCAGGACCAGGCTTACAAGGAGGAACCATCCTGCTGAAAGCCACATGGGTAAATGCATGATGTGGCTCAGTCAAGTTGCTATGTTTTGATTCATCCATTTATTTTGTGTCGTGGTTACTTCTAGTAAGAAAAGGTTTTACAATAGGGTAGATCAGGGGAAAAATTTTACCGTCAGAACACTGCAGGGATATTGACAATAGGCTAAAGTGTCTTCTTCTCTCCTTTCTTCTCTGTGATCAAATGACTGTAAATCTTTATTGTTAACACTCAATGTTGTGATCAGTTCTGAAAAAAGTAATAAACGACATTAAACGTCATAGTCTTAATAATTCTACAACATGATCGCATTAACAAATAAAGTATACACACTTTTGTCTGTGTATAAAATATAGTCATCGTGAAAAGTAAGAAAAAAAAATAGCAGGCCAAACACCCCCACCTGCTGGACAAAAAACACATTACTACTCCCCGCTGTTACCTGCCAGTAACAGTTCATCACGAACAATGTTCCATTTATTTCAGTGCTCCTGTCTTTTATTTTCCTTTGTAGAACCACCGTCTTCCTCTGTCTTGCTTCCCTTTTTATTATCTTGATTTCTGTTTTCTAAAACTTAAAATATACCAGATTCATCTTTACCACAAAAGCAGCGATCGTGAATATAATCTGGTGTGAAATCTGCTTTCTGTTACCAGTGACGTGAATATATTTTTTTTTTCTAGTACAGTCTGAAGCGGCCTAATTTCTAAATAAAGGGCATACACGCACACCTACACGCACTGACATAAAACTACATCTGCCTATTGGACTACAATTCCCAGGACGCGGCTGTAATTTTAACTGACCAATCATGAAGCTGCTCGTTGGTCACGGGTTGTGTGACTGCCACCGGACGGCTGTGTGTAGAAAGTGCAGGATCACGGCGCGCACACACACACACACACACACACACACACACACACACACACACACACACACACACACACACACACACACACCCAAGTCATGCAGACCAGAGGCAGACATAGGCATGTAGGCATGGAATAGACACCGTCGTCATGTTCCCGGGTGTTTTCTATGCACTGCTGGCAGGTTTCCTGGGGGCCGTGGCGTCGTCGACGGCCAAACTGTCCCTGGGAGCTGACTACCTGAAGGGGGTGTGCGAAACCGGACTCCGGACGTGGGGAGAGCAGCGGAAATTTCGACAAGCGGACGAAACTACCGCCTGCGACCGGGTGAGGCGTCGTTAAAGTTAATTATTCACGCGGCGAGAGGCGGTTCTGAATGATGCAGCCCTGATTAGAGAACAGGGTGATTTCTCAGAGGGAAGTTATGGAGCGGAGGCGGTTGTCCCCCTGTCCTCTCCTCCTCTGACTCCTCAGCATCAGCACCAGCATCAGCATCAGCATCAGCATCAGCATCAGCATCAGCATCAGCATCATGCCGCAGCGCTCTCGCCTGCTTGAAGGACAATGCAGAGAGTGAGCGCATATGCAGTCGCGTTTTCTGAGCCCAATCACGTTCAAAAGGGTTTGGAAAACAGGAAATAAAAATATATGGGTCCTTTAGGGATTCTGTGACCTTCACTCTCTCTTCTCACGTCACTCAGTGATGTCACTGCCAGCACAAGCTCTGTGTTAGTCATCCGTGATTTGAATGCTGTGCACACGCATAAAAATATGGGTTTGAATTAGCTACAGGTGAAAAAAAATTAGGGATGATGTATATGTGAGGAAAGGAAATGTTTCAAATGTAACCAGTTATATCACTGTGTAATTAATTTATTTGGGGAATGTGATTGGTTACATTTTTGGAATATGCTCATAATCGTAAATTGCTGAGGGTTCAAATTGAATATGACAAACATGTAAAAAAAATATACAATATAACAATTAAAAAATAAAGCTACAGACCTGCAGAAATGATTAATTTACATACCGTTGGTCATTTCTATATTTAGAGAAATATTAAAGCCAGAAGCTGGCCTTACAGGATGTTTGAAGAAATCCATCTCACACTATAATTTCAATACTACAAAATACAAAAACGTTTATGGTATTTAAACCAGCAGGCAATGTTCATAATAACTTTACTTTTTTTTAGCTGCATATTCCTCTGAGGCTGCTGTGTGGAGGGCTGCTTTTCACCTGCAATGCTGTGATGTGGACCTTTCTGGCCAAAGCACTCAGGTACTCGTCTTCCTCCACCTGGACCACTGTGACCACCACTGCCTCTAACTTCATATCATCTGTGAGTGACAACAATTCCCATTTTCCCTTGTTTTTTCGTGCGTAAAGCAGGCTGTTGTCAATATCATCCATATTTTTTTTGCAGGCATTCCTCGGGCAGCTGATTTTTGGTGAAGCCCAGATATCGCTGTGGTGGGTCGGGATCTCATTGACCTTTGCCGGTCTGCTGGTACTGCAGTGGGTCTCACCACAGGATGGACAACAAAACACAGTCGCCAAGGATGAATAATAAGTCTTGTCTCCACCCGCTGACCCCTGCTTGACCCCTACATAGTCTCCTCTGATTCAAACTTTTAGCCAAAGACAAGCATTTTGGTAATTGTACGTTATTAGCAACACTCATTCTCTTTAAGAACGAGTGGAATTTCCATGCAGGATGAGGAACTGTGCCAACTCAGCTGTGGTGCAGCCCTCTTCGGGCTTTAAAATTTGACTGCAGCACAGCTGGTGGAGACAAGCGAACGAATGCCTGAAGTCAATTTTGTCTCCGCAGGCTCATAATGATGCAAATGATGCAAAAATTAGGCTAGCTTTAGTCACCAAAGCACATCATTTGCTGCACTAACAGACAGTATGTGCAAAAATAAAAAAAATAGATATATTTAATACTGGTCGCAATGAAGAATGCACTGAACTAAACTAATGGGGTTATTGGTTATGCACATGCTGTCAGCATTTTTCGACATGCGCTGCCGTTATGTACAGCGGTTGTCTAATGACTGTATCTGTCTTCGTGTTGCTGCAACACTCACATTTCAACGCATGCTCGAGAAGACCATTTGAAATGCAGCACCCATTAGAGGAGGCAAACGGATATTTTCATAATGCTAATGTAGCGCTGAAAGACTGACCTCCGGTCCAACTACCTGTTTTATTCTACCTTTTATTTGCTGTTCATAACAGTTTTAATGTGAACACATGAGCATGACGCACAGATCTGAAGGCAGCTGTTCTATATGATACACGTGTGCACGTTTCTAGCCTGAACATCTCAAATCAAAGCATAGTGTAGCGTCAACCAACCCCACAGTGAGCTGCTTTCCCAGGGTCTCAAAGGTGAGCCACAGTGAATGAGGCATGACCCTTACCCCCAACTAATCCTCCATCATTAATAAACAATTGTCTCACATAAAGGGTTTTTTCCTGATATCGCTGGAGCTGTTAACGCAATACTATTGTACAAATGTTAAATTTCATAAGACTGTATGCAGCAGGAATGATATCATGTGCTTCTAAAAGGACACTCAGCATAAATCAGATACCGGTATATATATTTACTTACCGTACTCTGCTTGGACCTTAAAAGAAACTGATTGCTATTATTTATTTATTATGTTATTTATTTATTACTGTTTTTTTTTTTTTTTTTTACTTTAATACATATCATGATATAACTGCATAATGGTAGCTAGAACTTTTTACACCATGTGATTTACATGTATCCTGAAATGTGATGACAATAATTGTGTGACTACATCCCACATCATGTTAGTGGCTACTTTAGAAGTAAGTAAAAGTAGATCTGTTAGTCTATTTGCAAACAGTTCACTTCCAAAGATAAATAAAACTTCAATGTCTGGAAAAGGCATATAGAGTAGGGCTGAGTAATAAATAATCGGTTACATATTAAAATATGTAGATCTTAAAATGTGTTTTGCAACCAGTAGCATTAAAAAAGGATTTAGTTCACTTAGAAATAGTTTAGTCAGCGTGGTCAGATTATAGGGTAGGTGGGGTTTATTCCTTTAGAAAAAATGGCTCTCACGTTCAATTAAAATTGTAAATCATACCAATCGTAGCTCAGCAATAGCCGCATAATCTAAGATATGAGACGTGCTACACTGCGGCAGTACAAAGAATTTATTAGTTTCAACAAATTTTGAAAATTATTAACCCAAGTCGTACCCCTGAAAACAGAGCGTAAAACAGACACTTGGAGTTTAATATAAAAACTAAGCCATCAGTGTGGTGTCACCTCGATTTCAACCACTGAAATAAAAAAATAATAATAATTGCAGACATTCAGAACAAGATTAGTGTGAGCACCACTCCGGCACTGTCAGCTGAGGCCATGTGAGCCATCAAATAACACTCCATAAAAGACAAATAAATAAACATAGACAAATAAAACTCCATAAAAGGTCACATAAATGTGGTTTAATTTCATTCTCCTGCTACAAAATACAAACAAGGTAAGACCAGTCATTAGAGAGCCTAAAGGAAGCTGGTGCGTTGTGTAAACTGGAAAATGATTGCGGTGGCTCCAAGGGATAAATTTTCCAATTTAATGCATCAACTTGAGGACAATAAGGCCTTCAAACGGTTTCATAAGAGTGTCTTTTCTAGTAAATGCTTTAAAGTGGAAGTCTCCACCCTTTTATTGAATTCTGTATTTAAAACATGTGTAACATCTGCACTTTTTAAACACCCAGCCCAGCCTGATGACCATAAAGCATCTGCTCAGGCCTCAGTGAACACTTGCCTCTGGCCATAAAGCCCCCACCTATCGGCTCCACTTAGGCCAGCAACCTGCAGCCAGTGTGTCAGTGTATTGAGTAAAATATATTGCTTTATTCCCTGACTGTCAATCTGAGCTGGTGATGGCAATTTCTGTGCAAGAAGACTGGCAAAATTCTGACCACATTTTTTTTTTTTTTAAAAAAAGGGTTTATTTGAAAAATTTCTAAGAGTAACGTTTGACCCAAAATATACTGACACTGATACAGCTGTACTGGTCAAAGAAAAGATGCATAAATTAGTGAAAATAATCAACAAGATATACTATTATCAAACAAAAAAAATTAATCAACTTTTTGGGAGAGTTTAGAATAAAATTTCATTAACTTTCTCCACGATAGCGTTTCAATAGTCAAGAATAAATCATTGGAGCAGGTATAGATAAATTTAAGGGGCTATTGGATGGATGTAGTGGGACTGCCATCTAGTTTTCACGGATGTTTAGGACTCTGTCTGACCAGTGCATTAAGGCAAAACTGAAAAAATGACTTCAAAAGCACCAGATGCTATGGTTGACTGATGCGCTGTCCTAGGAGTTGTCATTTGTCATGGAAATGGTCAAGACATCACAGGAAAATCCACGTGAATAAAATCAGAATTCAGTCTGGATGCCGCTTTTTTAACAAGTGCTTATTGTCCAGTTGCACATGCACGTTTATCAGTCAGCGCCACAAAGAAACAATAAACAAAATTGGTAGAAAACACAAAAAAATCTACTTTGAAAAGGTCACATCTTATAGCCGGACACCGAGACGTATCTAACGGAGTCAGTTTAGAAGTGTTTCGGGGGCAGTTTGTGAGTCCTTCTTTCACACAATGTACTGGTACACATCAGCCTTGCCGTGGTCAGGGGCCACAAAGGGGCTTAGCCAGGCGATGGAGAAGGGGTGGCCGAACACCACCTTCATATTCATCCATTTTGACTTCTTGGCCCATCTTCTCTCCTCCTTCTTAAGCTGCTCAATGCCCTGTGAGGACAAGATAAAAAACGAACAAGGCAGATATTAAAGACCCGGTCTACAGAAACAATGAATATTAACATTTTACACCCCCGCTACCACCTCGAAGGTCTTGTTTAGTTGTAGGTGACCCGTACTCTGTATTCAAGGTAGTAGTAGACAATATTACACTGAGTCATTGTCGTAGGCAGATTGGCCACAAGCATTTGAGATAAAATACACAAAACAGCCACAATCTGGAGGTGTAAAGTGAAATGATGTCTTCCTGTTTATATTTCAGCCATTTCTCCAACTCACTGAACATGTGTCTGCCCTTACTCACCGTCTCATCGCTGCAGATCGAATGGACCTGGGTCCCGAACATGACCGCCGTGAAGATCAGAAAGAGGAGACCCTCGAAGCAGAGGAGGATGAGAAAGATGACAGTTGCTGGTGGAGAAAAATAACTGCACTCTGGAGGAGAGAGGCAATCAGTATTTCATATTTAATTGACAGGTAATGAAAACAATCAACTCTGTCTATTAAAATACATACATATTTGTGGGTTGAGGTAACTACGCTTGTTTTCAATGTGTAAATCATTTGGTTCCTCTAGGTACGTTTAGTTGAACTGTTCAAAATGTTAACAGTTTGCATTGCCACATTTTACTCACTTGTCCAGTCTTGGTCAAAGCAGAAAACAAAATGGAAGGCCGCCATGATTAGTGCATGGAAGGATATTAGTGCAATATACATCTGGCAAGGGAAGTGAGAGAAGAGACATGATTAATGTTAAATGACAACAGCTAAATGTCGGTTAGATTGGTCAGTGTTATCCGTTCAATTCTCCTAGGATTTCCATTCTTATGCAAGGTGCTGCATTCCTCTTTTAGGGATTATAGTTCATCTTCCAACTGCTTAACTGGTCACACATTAAATTATTAACCAAGGGCCAAAATGTTTTAATGCTGCTATATAATGTTCTATTATGATGAACACAACTGGAGACATGGACGTGTATATTATTTTCCAGCTGTGCAGCAGTGAGTTTTAAAGGTATTATTATCCTGTCAAAGGAACATGGTTCTTCCGTGTTCTGCAGAGTTCATACTGGTCCATGAATGAATATTGGCAGATCGCAGGGTGTCGCTGACATGTCGTATTGATGTGTTGTGACATTGGTGTCTCACCGTGAAAAGCACAAAATATTTCTGGTTATTTTCCCCAACACAGTTGTTCACCCAGGGACAGTGGTGATCCATCTTTTTGATGCAGCGTTTACAACACACTGGACACAAAAAGCAAAAGGTAATGTCAGCGATAATATACAATCTATCCTCTCAGCTCGCTCTGTGTACACGAGAGATTTAACAACATCCTCATTTAAAAGTGGTTTTTAGCCAAATACTGGAGGTAATTTGAAAATTTAACACTCTTTGGACATGTAGACGGCAGTTTATTAGCCACATTACCTTCAGGGATGACTCAGAATATCCAACAGAATGAAACCTCACACTGAGGGTCATTCAGCTGGTAATATTCAGTGAGTCACAGGCTTTAAAGCTCAATTACTCTGCAGGCGTTTTGTGCTTTTAGTGACATGATATTCCAAAACACATCTCAACCTCAGAGGGAAAACCTTTTCATCAGGCACATGCACAGATTGACAGTGGAAGAGAGGAGGCAATTTAACGATGCAAAAAAAAAAACCCCAAAATAGACCTCACTGCAGCTGGAATATTCCCCAGTGGGAGTTCCTGGTACCTGCAATGATGAGCTCTATCGGGCTTGATACTGCAGCACTTGGGGCACTTGTACACCACCTGGCCTGGTTTGAGTTGCAGGCTTTCAATAAATTCTTTGGTAGCGTTTCCTTTAGGCACAGCTCCCTGAGCAAGAGATGGAAGACAAAATCAATACAAGGAATTTAACTTTTGGTTTCAATGGTTTTGTTTTTGCTGATAGAGGAAGTAACACTTAGCTGATCGTTTTTACACAATTTCAGTTGATGCTGGGATCCTATGATAGTTCCCCTATGCATATTAATTTGATACAGTGGAAGAAAGAAAATAACCTTGCCATTCTTCATTTGAGTTTTATTTTTCTTGATAAAACCTAATTCTAAAGTCATGTCTAACAGAATCCTAAACAACACACACACTTCCGTTACCAATGTAGAGCTGACTGACCGGGTCTGTGCACATTGCCTTGGCGTGAGAGGCGAGTGCGAGGAAAGCGAGTCCGTTGAAGATCACCCCGTTGAAGAGGCTGTAGGCCATGTTTTTGGCGGGCAGCAGCATGACAAACACCACCACAAACTCTGCGTAAAAAACTAGAAACCAGGTGATGACGCCGCACACGATGCCGCATCCATCGCGGATGAACCACATGGTGTCTGAGCCACTGCGGGGCGGAGGAGGGGCACAGTGCTCGGGTTTTAGGTAGCCAGCTTGTCGTTCGATGTCCCTGGTGCGGTGCGCTGGGCTCTTCATTCTATAGTGGCTGGGGTTCTAAACACATACTGCAATAACTAATGAGGAGGGGGGAAAAAGAGGGGAAAAAAGAAAGATTGGCATTAGAAAACACAGTAGATAATCTCAAACATCACAGGAATCTACGTGTAATCTAATATAATCAACAACAGCTCTCACACAGTTATATATCCTGAGTATTTTAGATAATGTCTACTTGGTTGGTAATGGTCCCATATACCTTTTCGTTTATTTATTCTTAAGTCGGTCAGTGATAATTAGGTGTGATAAAAGTCCACCCTTGAATAAAAAATCAACCAAAATACAGCACATTTTGGCCTAAAATTAATCCACTATCTGGGGCAGATCGCTCACCAGGCCTATTTACCTTTATCAAGGCTCACAGTGGGTGGCTTCCTTACTCTGGTGGCTCATTACTGGGATTAAAACTAATATATAACATAACAAGTCTCAAGCGCTGCAGTGCTTTCACTCGCGATTCCCAGAGGAGGAACTCCACAGAATACAATCGGAATCTGCCAACATTTCCTGCACCGGGGATTGGATTTAGATGAGTCTGTTGATGATGGGCTCATATGGGAAACTGCCTGCTAGACTGGCTTTAAAATATGCGCTTGCCATAATAATTGCCACACTGTGGCAAAATGCAGCCACCGACAGTCGCAAGAATCACCCGTTTGCTCATAAGGGGAAGAAAGATGTTAGAAGACAAGTCAGGTCATGCCAGTGTTTGTCAAAAGCTGTCTGGTAAAAGTATAACATTTTTTAAGGACAATAGGTTATTTTAGTTTTTAAAAAAAAGATCAGCTGTGATTCAAGTTACATAAATGATTGCGTAACCTCGATTAGGAACACACTTCCTTACCGGACGGACATTTTGAAAATAAACTATGATCGTTTCATAACCTATTGGCTGCATCAAACAATGCATACAGACAGAACGACCTGAAACCCACACCTAAAATGCAACAATCCCAAAGACTGCTAAGGACCCCATCCTCATGACAGAACCACAATAAACCACTAATGGAGCCCCCACAATAACCTGCAACCCCACCACTGACTGGGCATCCCAGGAGCAGACTGGGCCAGGCACAAGGCTCCACAAGACTGATGCTTAAGAAACTTTCAAAGAATATGACAGCCGGTAACAGAAAAACTAATAATGAAATAAATACAGTTAATCCCTCCCAGAAGTAACAATTACACTGATAAAAATGCAATATAACAGCAAGTATGTAGATGATATGTATGCCGGCATCAGCTAAGACATGTCATTCGAACCAGATATCACACACACACGCACACACACACACACGTACACACGTACACACTATCGGATGAATGATAACTGCACTGGAGGCACTATGTGGACTCGTCTAAAGAAGGAGATGGATCCATCTTCTTCCTCATTTACACAAAAAGGCAGATTATCAATAAAACTATGATATTACCAAAAATACCAGATACCAAAAAGTTCTTTGTGTTGGTACCAGAAATGGAAAAAGTCAATCAATTCATCTTTTCTTTTCTCTTCATTAGTTTACCTGGCACATTACAAAATCTGGATGTAATGTTATTGAAATAATATTGATATTAAGAAGATAAATTGATAATCAATGGATGAATCCCTTAAGTTAAATTTACTGATCTGACAATATCGTTTTGTTTTACTAAATTAGACTGTATCGTATTAATGATCTTATATGAATCAACTTCCAATGTGGTAATTTAATGGAAAAACAGGATCTCCAAGTCTGCATTCCAACCAACCACACACTCAAGCGAATTTCATTAAAACATACCTCGTAGTATCCTGGTTGGTAGACAAAGTTTCTTTTAGTTCTCTAAGCGTAGGTTTCGACTGAAACAAAATAAAGAGCAAATAGTTGCGTTTCCCACTGCCTCTCGGTCGGTTAGCGCAGTCCCAGCTAGCCTTTCCGATGTGCGAGCAGCGAGCTTCGGGTCCCGCTTTTACTGTCGCCCCAGTTTCAACAAGACTAAATCTGTCGTTATACTTGTATGGTCACTCTATGCCAAGACCGAGTCATACACCATACTGCTGCCTTATTATTTCTGAAGGCTTTTCTCGGTAGGAATCGCCGGCCAGTGGAATAACACAGCGCTGAGAGCAAACAAGGAAGTCCGAAAACCTGCCCGTGTTCCCTGCGCGCTGTCTGACAGGAACACTGTCTCCGCTGCCTTAATTAATATAAAATCTCTATAAATGTCGGACAATCGAGTTGGAAACATTTACTGCATTTATTCACTGATTCGCTAATTGATTTGGGGAGACATACTCATAAATACAAAATACAAACAAACATAAGGGACAGAACAAAAACAGAAGTTGATGAGATTATCTTTAAGTTAGCCATGCATGAGTTGTTTAACATTTCGATTTATTGTTTACTTAAAGTTGTGATTTTTGTAGGAATTATCATTACTTTTATACCTCATCCGACAAATGACCAGATACTTCTTTACCCATTTAGTCATCAAGCCTAAATGTGTTTATGTTGTATTTTCAGTACCATTACAAATTCTTTTCAAGTCAAGCTTGTTTAATTTAAAATAAAGTGAAGGTGCTAAAATACATACTGGGGAAATGAAATAAAATGAAATAAAATTTAAAGCAAAAATCCGAAAACGTTCAAACATCCGTCGTCGTTTTTTGATGACGTATCTGCGACAAATACCCATGCTACCGATTTTACATCATGGCTACAGTAGAAGTTAGTGAAGCCGAAAAAGTCTACGTTTTGCATGGTATACGGGTAAGGTATTTAACCACTGTAATTTATAGTTGCTTTCTGCATCGCAATAACAGTCTGTAGCATTTTGCTGTGTTTAATGTGGCGTTTGCTGGGTGTGTTAGCTTTCGCTAACAAAAACTGGCGGTATTGACATGAGTCTTGCTTTTAGGATGATTTACGGGTGGATGGCAGAGGCTGCGAGGATTACAGACACATGGAGATAGAGACGGACGTGGTTTCCAACACCGACGGCTCTGCCAAAGTCACACTGGTAAGTTTGTTTTAAGTAACAAATAATGGCGTAAGGGCCACACATTCCCCTTAAAACACAGGTTTCAAAATATCTCCTTACCCACAATCATCACTTCCAAATGTGTAGCCCGGTTCTGGATCATATATCTATCTTTGGGTGTCATTTTTTTTTTTTGGGATATGGCTTTTCTTTTGTTGTTGGTCTTCTTGTTTTTTTAGGGGCACACTGTGGTTCTGGTAGGAATTAAAACTGAAATAGGGAAAACCAAGTCCTGTTGTACCAAATGAAGGATATTTAGAGTTCTTTGTTGATTGGTAAGTACGTTAATTAGACCTTTTTAGGTTTGGCATTTCTGTTGTTGGTGAGGGGTA
>CAAE01010361.1:0-67179 GCA_000180735.1 Tetraodon nigroviridis | reverse complement strand
TAATGCTTCTCTGTTGAATGGCTCTATGAGCATCAATAGCACTTTCCAGTGCTTCTCAGTGTCTTCTGAGACACAAGAGCACCTCCACAACTGTACTTTCTCTCTCTCTTTTCTAACTCCTCATATCTCTTACTCTCTTTCTCTTCTCTTTTCTGTACTTCTTTCTTATTTCTAACCTTCTCCTCTAAAACTCTCCTTTCTTTCTTCCTGCTCTACCTTCCTCTCTCTTCCATCTACCCTTCACCTATCTTCTTCCAAACTCTATCGCCGGGCTCCCTTAGGCAGTGTTCTCTCTTTCTCCTCTCCCTGAAGCCGGACACGCCCTGGACCACGGAACAGGAGGACCGTGACAATCGCAACCCTGTCCGGTTGAGCCATGTAAACCTTGCGGTGCTAACGAAATGGTTCATACTAAGCAGGGGGTAAGTATGCGGCCCCCCGTGTCCGCCTATAGGACAGCACTGCGGGTGTGGTGGTTCGGGGCATCAGAACCTTAAACGTAGCCCAGTCTTCTACGGGGACCAGCCCCACCCAGGCACCAGACCACACTGCACCACACACGCTTCTGATTGGATTCTCCCCACCTCAACGGACTAATTGGGCGTTCTTCAAACTGACACCATCCTCACCAAAGCTTCGTCCCTCAGTCTGCTTAGGGCCTGAGTCATGGACGCACCGGGACCTAGACGCGACTCCTCCCAGCATCATCATCAACATCATCAACCTGGACCAATCCCTTTACTCCTCCACCAATAGAAGACCTAAAATACAAGTGGTTAGTGTAGTGTAGGCTAGAATGAGACACACCCCGAAGAAAGCGCATCTTCGGTGGGGCCTCCTTGGGTGAGAGTGTATTGTGGACTGGGCTACGTTTAACTTTCCGGCACCACAAACATTTAATCGCAATGGGCCTAGCACACTAGGAGAAAACCGGAAAGAGGAAAAACATAATAAAGCCCGCTGAGGAAGACAGCAGCAGGAACAGAAAGGACCTAACACACTAGGAGAAGGCCTGAGACAACCTTATCAGGACCGGAGGCATCAAAAGAATGCACGCTGATAAAGGCAAAGTCATGGCCACAATGGACCTAGCAGACTAGGAGAAAACCGGAAAGAAGGAAAACACAATAAAACCCGCTGAGGAAGACAGCGGCAGGTACACAATGGACCTAGCACACTAGGAGAAGGCCCTAACCCTAACCTTAACCCTGACTCTAACCCTAACCTTAATTCTATTTCTTAACCCTAACCTTCTATCTTATTCCTAAAGACCCCCTAACTCTAATCCTATTTCTTACCTTTACATTTAACCCTGACTCTATTTTCTGACCCCAACTGTGACCTTGAAACCCTAACCTTAAGGACTCCCAAACCCAATTTTTTAACCCTAATCTGGTCCCCTAATTGTGAACGCCACCGCAGCTCCCAACCCGAAGCCCAGGATTAACAGACAGACACCGAGAAAGGCCTCCAACCCAACTCTGAGGACCTGGGATCATCCAATGGCCCATGACACGGATCTGGTGATGGGAGTCTGAGGACTGTGCCTTAATCGGGGCGTCTTCGACTAAGATTGAAGGCATTAAGATTGAATTTTTTCGCTCCTAACCCTAACCCTAACCCTAACATCAACATTAACTGAAAACTTCCTTCAACCCCCCAGTTTTCATACCATCACAGATTCAACATTCCCCTTCTGTGGCCGAGGAGACAGAGGACAGCATAAACAAAAATGAGGTAGGAGGAGCGGTGTAAAAAAGCAAGTAGGAAAATCAATGAATGAAGATCTGGTTAAAACCCTGTAAAACTATTCTAACAATTCTAAATCAAAATGTGGCATCAAAGCTAGAAAAAATTCAGGAGTCTTAAGGGCTTAAGGGCTTCTCTGGATAACCTGATGCCAGGACTATTATTGTAGTGATGCACCTTTAGGCCACAGGAGGGCAGTAGCAGCACACGAATAGATTTGCAGAGCTTTTTGACGCATCAGTGGGTCTTCATATTGTGCTGTATTTTTTTAACAGCTCAGATATGTTGCCAAAATACATGTTTCAAAACATATAATAATCATTTATAAATGACTGTGTAGTAATTAGTAAAGTCTTTAGTATTGATTTTTATAAACCTCAGACTGGCTATGGCACTGTTAGGTTACATTCTCAAATTTTCGTATTACACTACCAGCAACTTCCACTATTAAACCTGAGATGGGGGGATGATATAAAGTTTTAACATGTTTTATTGCTTCTGCTTGAATTTAGAGTGTTTTCATATGCAAACTCTCATCTGCCAACAATCCCACCCTGTAAAAACAACACAAAAATTCTGAAGGATCCTTTGGAATCCCTTCAGGGGTTTAAGTTCTGTAAACACGCTAAAAGCTATATGCCCAAAATAACATATGTAAATATTGGGCAAAGACAGTTGAAGTTTCTTTTTCATATGTCTATGCAACAAGTAAAATTTTGCTTTCCTGTGGACCCATTTATGATCACTTTGATAAAGATAGATAGATAGATAGATAGATAGATAGATAGATAGATAGATAGAAACTACAATGTCTTAGACTGTAGAGATTGATGACAGATTGGATTTGGCGCTAAAAGATTCCAGTTTTATTCCCTTCAAGTTGGTATCAACTAAAATATATTTCAAAGCTAAGTTAGTGTGTGTGGTCCAAACCACACCTTAAACTGACTTTAACAGCTTTGCAAAGCCACAGCTGTTGACTACAAACACTGTCTTTAATGAGTTTTTGGTGATAAACCTCCTCAACAGCTATAAGCTACACAGTGGTTGTCAAAAAATAAAATTTTGTTGGAAGGCGAGGATAGAGTTGGTCAAATCTGAATATAAATGGAGCTACACTCAAACAGGCCTTCCAGCAAGGGGTGAGGGTAGCTGAGTGTGTGACTAGATCACCACCACCCTCATTCATTAACATCTAAACCACATTTTCTTCTGAGTGCTCTGGGAGAAAATACAGAAGCAAAAAAAAAAAAACTGAATCAAACAGACAATTTTGAAAAAACAATTTCGACAGGAACTGTTGCTGCCATCATCTATGAAATCCACAAGCTGACACACAAACAAATGAAATTCCTATATCTTAATGTGGCCTTTACCAGACTTTACTGCTACTCCTTTTGTTCTATTAACAAAGAAATGTATGATGTCTGCTGCGGCAATACAAGAGTTGCCCAATTGTTTTTGATTGTTTATTTGGAGCAACGACAATAATCTTCTGTTCTATTCTATTCTATTCTATTCTATTCTATTCTATTCTATTCTATTCTATTGTTAATTTAAAAAGACAAGAGCTTGATCTTCTAAAGACAGATGAATGTGCTCCAGTACGCTTCATTTACCTGTCCCAACAGCAGGTTTCGTTGGGTAAACAGCAACAAAAGTACTCGGCAACCATAAAATAAACACCACTTCATTTCTACTAGTGGGCGTGGTTCTTTTGAAAGTCAAACTTGTACATTTTGAAAGTCAGACTTGTACATCCACCTGGAATGTATAGTCCGTAAAATGAAATCATAAAAATATTTGTTTTAATAAATTAACTTTGTTTAAAAATCTTAACTTTTGTTTGTCTGCAGTATATGTTGGCATTTAATTCACTTGGACAATTGATATTATTTGCCCAGATATTTGCATGCAATAAAACACAATAAAATTTAAGTTTTATTATTATTATTGCTTTGACATGACAAACAATGTCAAACCAACGCTTCAGTATTAATAACAGAATAAAGTTCAAAACAGATATTACCGAGGTGAGAGGATGACACAACTTAAAAGGTTACTTAGCAATCACTGGTAAGTAAACGTGAGATACCTTTCCCTGCAGGTCAGCAATGGTGGCCATGTAAGCTGAATAATCACTGGAGGTGGGGGCGGTCTTACTCTCCAAGAACTGACGGATTTTTATCTCCAGCTCAGCATTGGCCTTCTCCAGACTGCGGACCTTCTCCAGGTAGGTGGCCAGGCGATCATTCAGGTTCTGCATGGTGGCCTTCTCATTGGCTCCAATCTCAACGCTCCCGCCAGCGCCGTAGCTTGTTGAGCTGAAACTGCTGACTGCTCCACCACTACCACCTCTGCTAAAGCCACCAGAGGCAACCGAGATTTTTGTTCCATACCCGCCTGAACTAGCGAAAGCACTTGCTGCATATCTTGGTCGGATTTGGCCATCTCCGTAGCCTCCAGTGGAGCGGGCAGAGAATTTGAGCATTGTGAAGATAATGCAGAGAGCTCTCAGAAGCTGCACCTGTCTCAAAGAGAATGATGGACTGAGATGCCGTGATGTTTTGCTGTCTCCTTTTATTCCTCTGCTGGATGCTGTTGCTACCTTTGCTGTGAGTAAAGGCTAGGATGGGTGGAGCATAAGCTACAGTACAAGTTTTGCCACATCTGTCACACACACACTCCTTAACTCCTTTTGCACAACAGTCAGAAAGAGAAATGTGGTTACTTTAGCATTGTTAAATTCTACTTGATTAGGTCAAACCTTACTATATCAGTGAAAGAAGATGTTGAGTAACTTGATTTTTATGCCCACATGTCATTTTACAATTGGAAAAATGGTGTCATCTTCGTCTTTTAAACTTAAAAAGGGTTGAGGTACCACACCCATTACTGTCATCCTTGAGCTATTTATCCTGGCAACAGCTTCAGGCTTTTAACTTTGCTACTATTCTGACAGGTGAATTGGTTTCTATAGGAATCCAAGAGTAGACTTGATGTTCATCTCGACTTGTTTAGGGATGAACACCAAGTCTACTCTTGGATAACTTTGACCTGGATGATTGAGAACCTACACAGACGTTTCTACAGGAGCTATTTATTGTGCAACAACTCTTTCAGTCTGTTACGTCAAAAGACAGTGTTGTTTTACAAAAACTAGTTTGTGCAGGTGTTGGGACTGTTGGTTTAAATGACATGTGTTTATTTAGAAGACTTGCCTCTTTACTCAAGAAGGGATAATACATGACTTTCTTTTTGCCTGGCAGTCAACTTTACTATTTACAAAAATATTTTCTTGTTTTTTTGTATTTTGTAAAAGTATTTTGCATCAAATAGTAATGCATGGTGTATTTTGTGTGTGTGTGTGTGTGTGTGTGTGTGTGTGTGTGTGTGTGTGTGTGTGTGTGTGTGTGTGTGTGTGCACGCATCCGTGCGCAGCAGTGGGTGGTCTGTATTTGACCCATGAATTGTTGAAGGTGAATTCTTAGTCGTAATGCAGGGTGTGACTGTCATTATAATAGATAAACACATCCTTTTTTATACATGGGTCAGTTGCAGAGACAACTGTGACAACAGTGGTTAATCTCTTTTGCGATAAATAACTTTCACCTGTTTGGGCAAGTCTGTTGCAACTAAAAGTTAAGAAAGTGGCATAAAATTAATTCAGTTCACTTCAAAAAATGCAATTTTTCCACAAGGGGCAATTGAAAGACCACGAAAGCAGTTAAAAAAGGACAGACCATCCCACACATATTGCACTTCAGACAAAAACATTGAAACATTAAGGTGCATATTGTGAACATGCTTTTAGGGAGAGTAAAAAAATGAAATACACAAATGTTTTATAAAATTGAATTAGGAAACGGGACAGCCCTAGGAACAATGGATGACTCACATAAAGCTGCTGCAAGATTTGCAAAAACTTTACTTTCCAAAAAGTCTTTTTTGATATTGTTATTGTTTGTTGTGCAAATTGGTCTTTGCAATAAAGACCATTTTAAACTGTAGATATGAAAATACTTTTTGTATAAATAATATAGCTTTATTAAATGTGTCTGAAAGTGGCATCACAGCCCCAGCTGAGTTCCTTTGTTGCTTCATTTTTATTTGGACTAGAATCTGTGAAAAGCACATTTAAGTATTTGAAGTTTAGAGACCACAAGTAGAGTAGTGCACAAGTATACTATACCTTCCTATGCTGGAACAGTTTTTTTTAAATGGATAAGACCTCAAAGTAATTTTTATGGACAGTTAATGAGAGACACTTTCACAGAAATGCTGTACATTCAAAGCTCAGTGCTGATATTTTACTGTAGCCAAAGTTATAAAGTGACAGTTTTTCTGCATTCATTTGTCCCAAACCATTTTTTAAAAACAAATATATCAACATTGAACAAACTGCTACCACTTTTACTCAGGGCAGCACTTGTGTTGATCAATCTGATGGAATTATTAGTTGCTGAAATATTTTTACATTCATGACTTATGTTGAACTTCTAAGGGATGGTATATTCATTCAGAGCAAGTTTTAAGACAAGTTTTAAGCCAAGAAGCCATGTCAAATAAGTCAGTCTTCCAAGCACCTGGAGTCAGTGCTGTGGGGAGAGAGATGACTTATCCTTTTGGTTAATGAGAAAACGGGTATTGCAAAATGTGAAAAGAAGAGAGAGCACATCAGAGAACAGAAACTGAGGCTTTTATTGCTTTGACATGTATGTGACAAATGGATCTGAAATTCTGCTTGCAGGCCTCTTTCTTGGATTTGCTGCATCTGAAATTAGCCAGTTGTGGTGGAGGAGGCCACCACCCTGCCATCTTGGATTTCCTGGGTAACCACGACAACCCGAGATGTGGTGGAAGTGGAGGAGGTGGATGTGTGGCCAATACTGTGGATACATTTAAAGGCTGTAAGAAAGCTTCATTTTGCAGAGCTGCATCTTTGTTTATGAAGAAAAAAGAAGATTGTTCTTTGCAGTGAAATTACCTGCCCTGTCCATCCAGCAGCCTCCTGTATTCTGCAATTTCCATTTCCAGTCTCGTCTTGATATCAAGGAGCACCTGGTACTCTCTGCTCTGCCTTTCAAGGTCAGCACGTAACTGCATCAATTGTTCTTCCAGAGCTGTCACCTGTGATTGTAACCTTTGAAGCTGCATGGAAAACCGTGCCTCCGTGTCTGCTAAAGTGCCCTCCAGGGCTGCTTTCTGAAGGACAAAATGAGAAGAAACAAAGTGGGGGGGGGGAAAGGGGGTTGCGGCATCTATTTGTTGATCTTCAAATAAAAAGAGCAATATCGTGACGATGTACCATGCTTAGTTGGGATTGTAGCTCGATCTGCAGGTTCTGTAATGTGCGACGGAGTTCTGTAACTTCTGATTTGGATGTAGATATAATCTCTGTGCTGGCTGCCACCTGCTTGTTCAATTCATCAGTCTGCAGTAGAGCACAAACACCACATCACATGTGATATTTTCTGTTACCTCTTAGTAGATCACAGTACCCGCATTTTGTTCTGACCTTTGCTTTGAACCAGGCTTCAAGGTCTTTGTTGTTCTTTGCAGCCACACTTTCGTACTGCTCCCGGATCTCAGCCATAACGGCAGACAGGTCAACCTGTGGCGCATCCACCTCCACGTTGATCTGGCCACTCATCTGGTTCCTTAGTGCTGCCATTTCCTAATAATGCAATGTAAAGGAAAGATTAGCTCTGTGAATTCGTTTACCACAACGTTACCTCATAGACCCGGTCAGGTAACCATTGTACATTTTGTACACACCTCCTCGTGGTTCTTTTTGAGGAAGATCAGCTCCTCCTTGAGACCTTCTATCTGCATCTCCAGGTCTGATCTGGCCAGGGTCAGCTCATCCAAGAGTCTCTTCAGACCGCCGATATCTGCCTCCACTGACTGACGCATGGCTAGCTCGTTCTCATACCTGTTGTAAGAAGAACATTAAACATGATATCCAGGCTGTATATCAGCAGCTTCTCTGGTTCTTGTATTTCTTTGTTTGTTTGATTGTTTTAAATTAGACCTGTACAATTTGGACACTCACTTAGTTCGAAAATCATCTGCTGCCAATTTTGCATTGTCAATAGATAGATAGATCCCTCCGTTGACACGGGTCGCATCCTGGATCTGTGGGACAACAAACAATGTCAAACCAACGCTTCAGTATTAATAACAGAATAAAGTTCAAAACAGATATTACCGAGGTGAGAGGATGACACAACTTAAAAGGTTACTTAGCAATCACTGGTAAGTAAACGTGAGATACCTTTCCCTGCAGGTCAGCAATGGTGGCCATGTAAGCTGAATAATCACTGGAGGTGGGGGCGGTCTTACTCTCCAAGAACTGACGGATTTTTATCTCCAGCTCAGCATTGGCCTTCTCCAGACTGCGGACCTTCTCCAGGTAGGTGGCCAGGCGATCATTCAGGTTCTGCATGGTGGCCTTCTCATTGGCTCCAATCTCAACGCTCCCGCCAGCGCCGTAGCTTGTTGAGCTGAAACTGCTGACTGCTACCACCACTACCACCTCTGCTAAAGCCACCAGAGGCAACCGAGATTTTTGTTCCATACCCGCCTGAACTAGCGAAAGCACTTGCTGCATATCTTGGTCGGATTTGGCCATCTCCGTAGCCTCCAGTGGAGCGGGCAGAGAATTTGAGCATTGTGAAGATAATGCAGAGAGCTCTCAGAAGCTGCACCTGTCTCAAAGAGAATGATGGACTGAGATGCAATGCTGTGTCTTATTCCTCTTTTTATACTGCACAAGGTGAATACGTGCCCCTCTGGTGTGGGTGGAGGACAAAAAGAAAAACGGGTGGAGCATAAACCACATTACTTTGTCTCAACCTGTTACACATCAGTTTGTCTTCTGACTGTCAAAAAGAAAAAGTGAGATTGATTTAGGTATTTAAATGGATAGAAGCATTCAAAAGCTACTAATATTACAATATTTTAGTACACCTTATTGACAATTAACTAATAACACTCAGATGGCATCGACCTTCGGTTTATTTCTTTTGCATAAGATAAGGAAAAGTTCCTTAGGTTAATTTAGATGCCAACATATTTTTATTTTAGTATATCTAATGTTAATAAAGTTATGCAATTTGTCCTTTTTTAAAGTTCTTTATTCTTACGGCATCCGTCATCAAAAGTGTCTCTAGCTGCATCACAATAACCAGCTGGTCAGCAAGTTAGGGTACAAGTACAAAGCCAGTGATGCCTGTAGATAGATGGAGATGGGGGGGTGGGGGGTGGGGGGGGGGAACAGAAGACTTCGCAAGAAAATTGTGTTATTGAAATCAAAACAGTTACCTACAACATGAGTAGAGAAGAGGAAGTAATAAGGAGATAGAAAGGTGTGAGTGAAGCATGTTTCCATATAGTCAGCCTTGACCTAAAGCAGCTAAAATGATGCTAAAGGTCAGCACATCCTGTTATAACTCCCACCGTTACCATGACCAGTATTGTGACTGTACCTACAGAATTACTGACTCTTTTTAGGAACCCAATTAAGCCCATTTGCTTACGGAGATCAAACTTTGGGCTACAATGACATGGATGGATGAACACCTCCACACACATACTGTCAGAGGGAGTCAGCCTGCCAGACCTGAACAGGGAGCTGGTTTCACAGCAGGTTGATGAAATACCTTTACACGCTGTTGTTAAACAGGAAATTTGTTTGTAGTAAAGTACAAAAATACCAATTTTATTAGCAAAGTCATTACTTTTTTTAAGGAAGAACATTTTGGCTGGTCCTCACAACTAGGATAAAAGTAAGGGGCTTGGTACATATTACAAAGTACTTGCAATAGACATGGAGACATAGACAGACAGACAGACTTTAAGTCCATACATATGAATTTACAGAATAAAAATATTAGCATTTCATTCCTCCAACAAAACTCATATTTAAGAGTGCTAAACTCTCTCGTGCCGACTCAAGGGGCTTTGCTACGCGAGCATGCAGTGAAACTCATTCAAAGAATGTTTCACTTGGGTGTAGGACTTTGTATGTGCTTAACTAATGCCAGATCTCAGGGTGGAAATGTGACTCACTGCATCATCAGGTGATACCTAACAAAGAGCTTCTTTCTTTGGCTTTTTCTGTCTCAGGCCAAGACTGGTTTTTACTGCTGCAGCCTGCAGCCATGCGTTACACCCATTCATTCCAGGTCTGAGAAAGTCCTTCAAATCTAAACAGGAAGCTTAAAACATGAAAAACAAAGCAACATATAAAAGCAATAAATGCATTATTAGTACATTTTTAACAGCTGTTTCATGCAAGTGCTTTTTAGAACCACAAAAATAGAAATGCTTGTGTTTTGATAACACTAATTGGTTGGGGAAATGATGGGGCGCTAAGGGGGCTAAAATCTTTGTATGAGCAAGCAATGCTCACTTACATATAAAATATGACATCAACAGGGCAAATTCAACATCAGAATAACAACTGAGTAAGTAAAATGAGGTGACTGCAGCTACAGGAACAGATCAATATCATATTTCAGGGCCATCCGCGGTGCGGGTGAAAGTGGCTGTGTGCCTTTACAAGGATCCTGTGTTTCAACTTGACTCTGCTCCACCCAAACTAACAAGCATGTGACTCAGCTCAGTTCTGTTTTTCTAAGCTGTACTTTGTGTATGTCATTGTAGTATTTAATGCCTTCTGCTGCTTGCAAACAACTCTTATTGCCTTTTCACCCAATGTCTGCTAACAATCACTTGTCAGTGTGAAGATGATTATCCCTATAGGGAAATAACCTCTTTGAATACACTCTGTACTGGGCAGCCCATTATAGGACAAATGTCATTCACTCACAACCAAGTTAGAATCCCCAGTTGACCGCATGTTCATCTTTTGATACCTGCCAAAAACCTCATAGTGACACGAGGGAAACATTGAAAGGACCATGCTGGAACTGAACACACAACCTTTTTTCTGTATTGCGCCAAGAACAAAAGACATTAGGTTGTAGTGACACCTGGCGTTAAAGAGTGAGACTGCAGCTGAAAGATGGGCCATTTGAAATTGATTTGGTTTTGGTTTGTTTTCACATATGTTTCCCATTTTATTTTTTACAAAGAAAATATGGAGGACCTTAGCAACAGTATTTACAAGATGCATTCATAAAATTAAAGTGGGGGTTTGGCAAGCCCTGTATCCCCCTTGTATCTTCCACACTTGCCCAAGCTGCTCATTTTCTGCTGCAGTGTACCATCTAAACTGGAGTTTAGTTCCAGACCCGTGTGGTTTTAAAATGGACTCTGAATAAGAAGCAACTTGCTCTGGTAACTCCCCAGTCCTCATCTATTCACCTTTTCATTTGTGGAAATCATTCATGAACACATAATTTGGGACAAGCCCGATGATTTTGGGTTCACTAGTTTTTCCAAACACAACTTAAAAAATGACTGGAGTCATTGCAGGATCAAGTCCTGGAGTCCTCACTACTATTTGTCATGTTTGCGGTCATTTGTTTGCCTTCTACACCTGGTACCACTGTGGGATAATAGATTACCAAGTTGATCTGGGTGCAGGTCCAACAGTTTATTTGACTTGAAAGAGGTGTTTAATAAAGAAAAGACTCGATCACTACCTCCACAGTGTTCCTATATTTGCTATATTGATTTGTTAGCAGGTGCTTGTACAAGTCGATTTTTTAAGCCATCTAGACAAGAAAGAGGCCATGCAGTCAAACATTTCAGACTCACCAGCCTGCAGGAGGTATTTGTCCTTTTTTCTTACCTCTAAAGGGCAGATTTTATTTGTTGGAAAAAAAAATAAAAATCAGACACTTAGACCCTGACCTCAGAGGACTTTGTGCAATCACAGTTTTAAAAAGTACCCATTTTCTCTAAATGACTTTGCATTTGAACCTCTAGTTGGGCAAAAATCTTTTAGAGACTAAATATCAGAAAGGCTACTTTCTTGTTCTCATTTATAGGGATAAATGGAAGAAATTATTGGGAACATGTTTCCTTTTAGAAGACCAAGTGACATGATGCAAAGTAAATTTACATCCTCAGATTCTGAAAATATTTTCTAAAAAGGCTAAAGGACTGTGCACCCAGAAGCTGTGGGAAAAAGTAAAATCAGGGTGTAATCCCAAAATCAGAATGCAGAAATCCTAAATCCATAAAAAAGTAATAAGTCATTTGTGAAATAACTTACAGAAAAAAACAACCAGAGGACAGCAGCTCCGTCAGGCTTGTATACTCAGGGGGATAAGACACAGGTGAAACACATCAGTAATCAACAAAGGCATTGAAGAAAACAAAGATGGGAAATAATTAAGACTCACAACACTGGGGAAAAACTTTTAAAATAAAACAGGAAGCAATCTAGAAATAATAGAGTGCAAATTCTGACTATTTTACTTCAGATTGCAGATGTCTGAGCAAAAGAATCTGAGCATGTTTTAATCTGACATAGTTGCTTTGAAAAATGTGAACACTGTCTTACTTTCCACATATCTGACTGCCTTTACATTTATTTAGAGTAAAATTTTATATGAAAGTAGAATAGGATGTGTAGGTTTGCCTGTGCAGAAGCATCAGCTTTGTCACTGTTCGCCTGTTTCAGGTACGGCGGTAGTCATTCTCTGTGTCACTTTCTCCCATCCACTGAGCTGGAGTGAGGATGGAACTTTGTTCCTGAATCCCAGACAGATGCAAGAGTGAGTGATGAACAACTGAGGCGAAGTCTGAGTGGTGGCTGTGATGTAGATAGCTGGGGATGGTGCTTTTACAGACATTCATCTGGCCACCTTCTACAGTAATGTGGAGTAAGATAAGAATTGAGCTCAATACTGTCCAACATTAGTGTGTGTTAACTACAGAGGATGAATGGAACACGTGTTTCACCTTCATGGCCAACCTGCTGGTATGAAGCCACCCACAGGGGTATTAGACTTAGCATCATTTAAGTTGTTCCAAAGGTTAAGTTAGGTTAAGTTTTTTTATCTGGTTTTTATAAGTTTATATAAGATGTTATTGAGGTTTTATAACTGGATTGAAATATTCCCAAATCTGTGCAGGGTTTATTAAGAGAAAATTTTACATTTTGTTGCAATTGCATTGGTTGCTGGATTTATTTATTTTTTTTTTTTTAAGAGATTTTGTTTTGCAAAGTCAGATGGATATATTTGGTTTAGACAGAACTGTAAACAGAACTGTAAAAATCTATACAGGATGTCAAACACGTTTTCTAAAAGAAGAGAACATACGTCATCAGCAAAGTCGGGCTCATGCAAGATGATGAGCTAAATTCACTAAACACCTCCAGACGGTCATTACAGTACAGATTCTGATCACCACCTGAAAAACTATTAAAGGGTTCAAACAATGGATTCGCTAAAGGCTGCGCCTCAGATAAAACTGCCCAGCACTAAAGTACCAAACCTATTTGCATTTGTGTGTGTGTGTGTGTGTGTGTGTGTGCTTTTAGTTAATTTAATTTCTATTTTTATTTCTTTTTTACTTCTATTGATCTTTGGGGTATGAATGACCTTTTTTAAACAAAACAAACACAAAAAGAACATATTCCTCCTCTGCCATTCATCGTTACCTCTCCATCAGATCCGTCAGATTTCGTGAGTAAACACATTGACTGGTTTTACTGTTACAGCATTGCCAGGAAAGAAATCACTGGGGAAGAGAAAAGCATGTGACAGATTTGGTAACGCAGCGGTCCATCTCCCTCTACGCACATCCTCCCTGTTCATCCATCTACAAATCAATGTGTGAACACGCTTATCTGGGATTGATTTTCAACCCATATTGCTAAAAGTGGGCGGGTGGTATAAAAAAGCCCTGTGTGCACCTCAAACATCACACTGTCATACAGCTGTGCAGACATTTTTCACTTTGCCAACACACCCACATAGCAGGTAAAGCTGAAGCATTTTTGGTTTGACTGATTGTTACTTATGATAAAATCTCATTTTTCTTTTCTGGTTCTTTTTCAGACATGTTCCAGAAAGTTTTTGTGGTCTTCACACTGCTGGCTGTGCTGCTCGTAGCCACTGCAGCCTCCTCAGCTGGACACAATAAAAGGACTGATGTTCTGCAGCAGCTTTTGGCTAAGAAGGAGAAAGCGAGTCAGCAGCCAGAGCCTGAGCCTAAGCCTGCATGGGTGGAGAGACGGGTGGAGAGACGGGTGCAGCTGTCTGACGATGAACGGGAAATAATGACCAAACAAATAATGCAAGCGATATCAGGTAAGCTGCCCTGTGAGCTGCAAGAGAATGACTCTGAGAACCTTTCAACCCACAAATGCACCCATATGCGCTGTGCATTTGTGGTTGAATTAGTACTGAGCACACTTTCTTTATTATGCTTACTGTGTTAGAGCCAATGCAGATCTTACCAAAAATCTAAAACCTCAAAAAAAAAATAGTATTTTTGTAATTTATTTTTCCTAAATGATGTAAGTAAGTAAAGGAACCTAGATTATACATTGCTGTTTTTTGGACATGTGTTATTTCTGTGGCAATGGTTTGTTCACAGAAATGATGAACTCTGACTGCATGTTGGATCGTGATTACCAGGGTTGGGTGGACTTTGGACGTCGGGATGCAGAGTGACAAAAGCAGCACCAGCCTGGGAGCACTCAGCTTTCCGTCTGATCCCGTTTTATATGCATTTACAGTCCTTCATCATTGTAAATAAACTGACCTGCAGAATTGCAAGATGTGTTGTCTCCACAAAGAGACTATGAAGGTTTATTTAAATGATGTGCACCCAAACACTCACACTCTCATGCATGCATGCACGCATGATCGTGAATAGGGAGAAATCCTCCTTGAGCACCCCCACCCTGATTTTAGCAGTGATGCAACCTAATAATCCAATAAAAAACAGGAGAATTCTTCAATGTATTTCCTCCACACTGTACAATAAATACATTTACAGAATATTCATTGAAGATTGGGCAAGAGGTCAAAGACAGGGACAGGACCACCACACAAGCTGCACCATTTTTCAATCCAGTCGACCATTCCTCAGGGCTAAACAAGTAGACGCCTTTTAAAATTTCCTTGTCAGTGTCTTTGTTTCAGTCACTATATTTGACGACCACATAAACATGTAAGGTTTCTTCATGTAGCAGCTAACAGAAAGTGAAAAGCTCACCAGTTATATAGTGACAATGAAAAGTGTGAAGACAAAATCAGAAAATTCAATCCAACATGAAGTTTTTCTTTTGGTCACAGACAACAAGAACTAACCCTGTGCATTATGGATGACTTCAACTGTGACTCTAGCAGCTTCGGAGGCTTTTCTCTGTTGGTGTTTGTTGGCTAATGCAGTTTCTGCAGTGAACAGACGCCCATCGGCCCTAACCCCCCAGCAGTCGTCTGACTGCTTGGGTCACTCTGCTTCACTGCGACCGGACATTCCCCTCGCAGCCACTCGGTGCAACCCCAAACTCTGGAGTTTTCCCACCAGGTTCAAACTGAACAGGTTCTGTCCTCCTGCGTCTGCAGCCAAAAGACCACCTTTGCAGCCATCTTTGGAGCCTGAGGGATCTGTCGTCTGGCTGTAGTTCGGGTTGTTTTGGGAATGAGGAGCCGCTGAGATGCCGTGTTCCTGCAGCAGCCGCAGGAGTCCCAGTGAGGACGCGGTGACATGTGCCGAAGTGGTGGTGATGGTCGGGATGTCCAGACCACGGTCCTGGTGGTGGGATGATGAAGAAGTATTCAGGAGCTCACAGTTCCGACAAGGTGGCAGGCTGTAAGAGTGAAGGCTGGCAAGAGCGGGAAAAAGAAAAAGTGCATAAATGCAGAAATAACAACAAAAGAAAACAGTTTGTGACAAATGTTGTGCTGTTAACAGAGACTTCAACTATTATGCAAGCTGGGTGAACAATAGCGCTTGAGAGGCAGTGGATCAAAAATAAGATAAGCTGCTTTGCTAAAAGGGCAAGACACAGTTAAAACAAGCCAAAAATATGAGCAAACTAATTAAAGCCAGTAGCACAAGGAGCGTGAGCCCCTTCAGGCTTCTGCTGAAAAGATGCAGTCGTTCATTACCGATGATCGATGTTAAACTGCAGTATTCCCCAGCCTTTTCTGTCATCTAGCTGCTAAAACCAGCCATTTTTGTTGGTCACATATCAAACTGAGTTGTCAACAATGATGATCCATGAATGAGGCCTGAACACTGAACTTTGGCTGAAAACCAAATGATTCCCATAATTCCATTTTCTAATGACACTCACACAATGAGTCAGAGATGTCAGAATAGCTTTCTCGACTTGCATTATTTTTTTAGGTTGAGCATCTACAGAATGTCAACACTCACCAAGTCATACTTTGACCACAAAGTCTCGACAAACACATTTTTTCTTTGCTGGCAAGAAAACACTGGTTCATAGAGAAATCATGACAAACGAGAGACGGGATCATCTAAAACAGGAACGCACTGCTGCAAATTTCTGATTATATTTAGAACACAGAAGCAGATAAATACCAGGTGAAAATTGTTGTCCTGAAACAAAAGGTCTTCAGCAACCACTGAAATACACACCTATGCAATGAGCATATTCTTACCGAGTGGAGAAAGAGGGGATGAGGGGGGAGGGTCGGTGGACGTGGCAGGTGGTAATGGTATGTGTGGGGGAGGTCTGAGGGAGGTTGAAACCAGGTGAGGAGACTGTGAGGGTACGAGGGAAAAAAAGGACCATTAAACTCAAGAAGCGAAATAAAAAGTTGAGCTCACAAAAAGAACAACACACACAGCTGAGAAGGAGAGATGAAGCAGAGAACAGGCAGAAGAGAGGGGTTTTAGAGAGCACGTAAGGATGAAGTGAAGAGGAAGGGTAACTAGGAGAGAAGGTGAGCTCAGAACTGATGCTGGTCCTACCCAGTCCATGCACCTCAGAGAGGTGTGACAGGTCTGGCTCATCCTCCTCCAGGTCGTTCAGGCAGTAGACGTGTTGGACGTCGACCTCCAGCTCCCTGAAGTCTTTGGTGAGGACGCCTGGACGTGGATGTAAAATGCCCCCCAGATTTGGTTTGGCCAACTGCTGCCACTGGTGCAGTGTCACTGAGCCTGACAATGAGGTCAGAGAAAAACCTGCACTAATGTATCAGGGATGATGTCTCAAAGAAGCAAAGGTTTCCATCCATCCATCCATCCATCCATCTTACAACCGCTATTCCCTTGCGAAATCAGGGGGTCTGCAGTCGGTCCCAGCTGGAAGTTTTTGACAGTAGCCAAACACTCCAAATGCAGGTTTTTGGAGGAGGTGGGAGCACCCAGAGGGAACCCACACAGACATGGGGGGACATGCAAAGCCCCTGGCCTCCAGGGAATCTGACCCAAGCACGAGACCACAGCGCTAACCAGTGTGCTTCGACAAAATTCCAGCTACATACTTTGCTTTTAATCTTTCACATGACCTCGTGTTACATAATAATGTCTGTGTAAAGGTATTTGAGAGCAACGTGGAAGCTGAATTCTAAAGCTAAAGCTTTTACCCTCCAGTGGTTTCACAATTTGTAGACGGTCTGGCAGGTAGGACCTGGATCCCCCAGAAGAGCCACAGGAGTGCCGAGAGCTGCCGTTGGAGTAGTTGGTTCCTGTTGATGCTGCTGGGCTGGACACCAGGCTGTCGTTTGGCGTAAGGAAACCACTGGAACATTCGGCCTCATCACACTTTGATGCCAAGGCGTGAAGTTTCCGCTCACGCTCCACGTCAAAGAACGGCCGTTCGGATGAGTGGTTCTGCTGACGTCTTGACAGACTGCGCAAGGCTGCTTCCAGGTCCTGGCCTCCCGGTGTTCCCGGCTGGCCCAGGCGTTTTGGTCCACTGTGGCATACGCAGCAACAACATAGCATAAATACTGATTATTCTACCCAGAGGGGTTTTTGTTTGGTGCCTTTACAGCACTGATGCATTAGGACACACCTGCTGTCTTCTTTCTGGGCGTGGCTGCAGCCTGGCTTGTCCTCCAGTGTAATGCTGGTGTTACCTGAACCATAGCAGCTGGTTCTGGGGGTGCTGCTACTACTGGAGTGGGCCGACAGTGGGCTGGAGCCAGGAAGGCCTGGTGAGTGACAGCGAGACCGCTGCCTCACGAGCCTTATTTATCACCTTGACCGTTTCAAACACGCGCCACGGATGATTTCTGTTTGAAGAAATACAGAAAGAAAAGGGCCAAATTTACACCCAGACAGAAATTTTAATTCAAGATTTAATATAACATAGGTATTATATAATAATAATAATATATATATATATATATATTTATATTTAATATGAAATATTTTTTATTTACTCCTCACAAACTGTCATAATACACAGCAAATACAGTTTTAAAAAATGATCTTAGCAACATATATTTACCACTACTGAGACAAGATCGTTAACGGCTAGAATCTGTTAGGGTTTTAGCAAAAAAAAAAAAAAAAAAAAAAGGCCTCAAAGCTATTAATGGATTTTATTTACATTTCTATTGATGAGTTGTTGGTAATGGACCAAGGAACTGGTAATTTAGGGAAGTAATTTGGTAATTTAGAGGCAGGGCCTCTAAACATGAATATTTAAGGGCGGAACCTGTTCAAGAAGATCAGTTTCAGCCACCACATTTATCAAGACTCACCGAGTTGCCTGCTGGGGTAGGCCATATACAAAATTTTCTTGAACCACACATGCATCTTTTGGTACCATGACCCCTGCACACATCTGCACATATTTCTGCGCAAAGTTGATAAATGTGGGCCAGTATGTAACGAGACCAGCTGCTTGGTGCAGGTTCTGGCTCCTAAGTGCTTTTCGAGCCTAGTTCTGTCTTAGAAAAATGGACTAAGAACCATAATCAGGGCCAACTTCTCCTTGTTGTTCAGTGTCTTTGCACATCCTGTAGTTACTTAGTCTTTTTAAAAGGCGCCTGCTTGTGGTCCCCTTTTTCCTCCAGGACAGTTTACAGCAGAAACTAAAGTGGCGATGATGACATGAACATGATGCAAGTGTGAGTGCAACAATAAAGTGTAAATAACTCATCTCATAATATGCAAATGTTTTCTGCTGCCGTGCACTTAGCAAATTTGAAATGACCACATTTAGCCTGGTATTATTAAATTGCTAGAATAAAGTAATGCTTATTTATGATGCTCTTTTTGTTAAAAACCCAAAGAACAGTCGGACTGGAACATTTATTGTAAACTCATACCTATCATTTAGATACATTACACACATTTTTTCCTCAGCAATGCACGTGGGAGCGCCTCCTAAAGTGTAACAAGGTCAAACGTCCTTTCAGCTTTTGAAAGCAAAAGACGTTTATGTGTATCAATTCATTTAAGTATCAAAGCATTAAACATCAGCTTCTAAAACCTTTTAAAAAACCAAATATGAAACTGACTTGTAGTCCGAAGGAGCAGGATTGTCTAAGCCTTTGCGGAATGTTCCCTCTATCTCAGCTGCCAGCGAGTCCATGGGGAGAACCGAGGTGAGGGCAGTGTACCGCTGCACTGTGCTGTTGGGTAAACTCTTATTGCGCAGGTTCTTTATGTCTTCTCTGGCCTCATGGAGCATGTCCTCACACTCAGAGTACTTATCCTGCAGGTCCTTGAGCTGCCGACAGGGGGAGACATTGTACACAAAAGTCAGTTGACAAATTCGTTACAATTATACTACAGTAGAGTGTTTCACTGGGTACTCACTTTAAATGCTACTAATTAAAATGATATAAGAAGAAACTAAATTAATCACACACATACAAACACAATATTGTTCCAAACATTCTTCAAAAGCTATTAAAATACTGCACTTAAATCTGTCGTCAATCGCATGTGTTTACCGATCATTTATCAACCATACTTGGGGCCAAAAACTGCACATGGCCATTTTTAAGCAACCCTCAGCATTGATCAGTCTGGACCTGAGTGACATCTGTAAGCACGCTAGAGTCTGTGGATTCCTGGTGCAGCCCAGCAAACTCTTAAATGTAAAAATGATGATTAAACAAACTTCAAACTGGTTATTAGGCTCAGGCAGCCACATGTTCCATACAGATTAAAAAGCCAAAGGACATCACTGAATAAAATAAATATATCTGTTTTTTACAGAATCGTCTTGCTTCAATGCGGACCAAGCTCTGACACCGGTTGTACAGAGAGCGGACAGCCTTTAACAGGAGGCCCGACACTCCATACTCCCGGAGAACCCCCCAGAGGACTCCCCGAGGGACACGGTCGAATGCCTTCTCCAAATCCACAAAACACATGTGGATTGGTTGGGCAAACTCCCATGCACCCTCAAGGACCCTGCTGAGGGTGTAGAGCTGGTCCACTGTTCCACGTCCAGGACGAAAACCACATTGCTCCTCCTGAATCCGAGGTTCGACTATCCGGCGGACCCTCCTCTCCAGTACCCCCGAATAGACCTTTCCAGGGAGGCTGAGGAGTGTGATCCCCCTATAGTTGGAACACATCCTCCTGTCCCCCTTCTTAAAAAGAGGGACCACCACCCCGGTCTGCCAATCCTGCGGTACTTCCCCCGACAACCACGCGATGCTGCAGAGCCGCGTCAGCCATGACAGCCCTACAACATCCAGAGCCTTGAGGTACTCGGGGCGGATCTCGTCCACCCCCGGGGCCTTGCCACCGAGGAGGTTTTTAACTACCTCGGTCACTTCAGCCACGGAGATGTCAGAGTCCACCTCCAAGTCCGCAGGCTCTGCTTCCTCATTGGAAGGCGTATCGGTGGGGTTGAGGAGGTCTTCAAAGTATTCCCTCCACCGATCCACAACGTCCCGAGTCGAGGTCAGCAGCACACCACCCGCACTGTATACAGTGTTGACGGTGCACTGCTTCCCCCTCCTCAGGCGCCGGATGGTGGTCCAGAATCTCTTCGAAGCCGTCCGGAAGTCGTTTTCCATGGCCTCACTGAACTCTTCCCATGCCCGGGTCTTTGCCTCGGCGACCGCCGTAGCCGCGCTCCGCTTGGCCTGTTGGTACCTGCCTGCTGCCTCGGGAGTCCCACAGGCCAAAAAGGCTCTGTATGACTCCTTCTTCAGCTTGACGGCATCCCTTACCGCCGGTGTCCACCAGGGGGTTCGGGTGTTGCCGCCACGACAGGCACTGACCACCTTGCGGCCGCAGCACCGCCTCCACAATAGAGGCCCGGAACATGGTCCATTCGGACTCAATGTCCCCCACCTCTTCCCGGACATGGTCAAAGTTCTCCCGGAGGTGGGAGTTGAAGCTCCTTCTGACGGGAGACTCTGCCAGGTGCTCCCAGCGGACCCTCACAATACTTTTGGGCCTGCCGGGCCTGGCCGGCATCCTCCCCCACCATCGGAGCCAACTCACCACCAGGTGGTGATCAGTTGACAGCTCCGCCCCTCTCTTCACCCGAGTCGTCCAGGACATGCGGTCGCAGATCCGATGACACGACTACAAAGTCGATCATTGAACTGCGGCCTAAGGTGTCCTGGTGCCATGTGCACATGTACACACCTTTATGCCTGAACATGGTGTTCGTTATGGACATCCCGTGGCGAGCACAGAAGTCCAACAACGAAACACCGCTCGGATTCAGATCAGGGGGGCCATTCTTCCCGATCACGCCTCTCCAGGTCTCACTGTCGTTGCCAACGTGAGCATTGAAGTCACCCAGGAGAACAAGGGAACCCCCAGAAGGGGCACTTTCCAGCACCCCCTCCAAGGACTCCAAGAAGGCTGGATACACTGAGGTGCCGTTTGGGCCATAGGCACAAACAACAGTCAGGATCCGTCCCCCCCACTCGAAGGCGGAGGGAGGCTACCCTCTCGTTCACCGGGGTGAACTCCAATGTACAGGCACTGAGCTGAGGAGCAACAAGAATTGCCACCCCTGCCCGTCGCCTCTCACCATCGGCAACTCCAGAGTAGAAGAGAGTCCAACCCCTCTCAAGGAGGGTGGTTCCAGAACCCTTGCTGTGCGTTGAGGTGAGGCCGACTATATCTAGTCGGAACTTCTCAACCTCGCACACCAGCTCAGGCTCCTTCCCCACCAGAGAGGTGACATTCCACGTCCCTAGAGCTAGCTTGTGCAGCCGGGGATCGGACCGCCAAGGCCCCCCCCTTCGGCCGCCACCCAACTCTCTTTGCACCCGACCCCTTTGGCTCCTCCTGCAGGTGGTGAGCCCACTGGAGGAGGGCCACATGTAGCCTCTTCGGGCTGGGCCGGACCCCGTGGGCGAAAGCCCGGCCACCAGGCGCTCGCTGGCGTGCTCCTTTTTGTCAGAGCAAATGTGGTTTTCATGCTCATTGACGGAATATCTAATAACTAGTCCTGCTGCCACAGAGCAGCAGTGTCATTTCAACCGTGCACACACACGTGTGGCAACCACGTCTGCCCGTCCACGATGGCGCTGCTCCCGTCGCTCTCCAGACAGTGTTTTTCTGCCTCTAAACACCAGTTTTCATGCTTCCAAACAGGTCCTTCTTTAACCTCCAACTTCCATCTTAAAAAAGTTTTGTTTCTTTCTTAGGTTTCTCCTTTCAGCGGTTCACTTCAGTGGGCAGGGCTTCTAAAACATACATTTTTGAGGGCGAAGAACGGTAATGACGATCATTTTCAGCCGCCACATTTTTCAAAACCCTGGCTGATTCGGAGGCTGGGATCAGATACAAAATTTCCTGAACCATGTCTTCTCAAACCATGACTCCTGCGCTCGGGCCTGCACACATTTCTATATAAGACTGGTACATGGGGGCCCAAATGTGTCCTCTAGCCTCTTAAAGGTCATCAGCATCTCACTTGATCAGCTGTTGTTCAGCCTCAGGTTGAACACCGAGTCTGGAGCCTCTGGACCTCCACTTTGTAAGCAGATTCTCACTGGTGAGCAGGTTCACCACTAAGCTTTGTCATCAGTGAGTTTGGTGATGATGATTGAGCAGTGAGAGGGGACAGCAAGGAGGAGAGAGCCCTGAAGAAAGGAAGACAGCTTTGTGTGGCTGACAGCAAAAGAGCCGTGTGAAAAGGCACCTGATTTCACAGAGACAGGTTGCAGAGAAGAGGTGTCTGTGTAAAAAATGAAAAGATGCATGTTTCATGTACATGATTACCTCCCCTGGCCGTTTCCTGATTCAGAACAACGGTGCCGTGTGAATTTTAAAGTCATGATCGTAAGAAGTAGGTTGGCACAGATGTAAGCCTGGCTGAAAAAATGTGTTTTCCGTATTCATTTGAAAAGAAAACATAAAGCACACACGAGGACAAATGCGCATCTAACCTCTAATTTCAGTATCAGCTGGCTGTCACGGGAGGCTCCCAGGTTCTGATTCAGCTCCTCATTCTCATGTGGTGAGCTGATGGACAGAAAAGAAGAGACTAGTCAGTTACCCTTGTGTGTGTGTGTGTGTGTGTGTGTGTGTGTGTGTGTGTGTGTGTGTGTGTGTGTGTGTCGGTTCTTACCATTTTGCAACGAGCCTGCAGATCAACAATTTGAGCAAGCAGTGAGCTGATCTCCTCCTGCTGTCGGAGAGAGTCTTCCACTTTCCTGGCCAGCTCCTCTGACAGCTCAACCACCTGTTTATTCACAGAGGCTAAAAGACAAAACTCCAGTGAAGCCACCGTGAGCTGATCCTCTGTGTGTGTTACTGATGCAGTGCAATGATATGGATGACTTACAAAGTTCTTCCACACACACCATCATCAGCTCCTGTTCCTGCTCCTCATAGTGACTCGTCTCTGTTGTTAGCTCGCTGGCCTGAAGATAATATCAGTGTCAAATACAGTATAAAATACAAAAGAGCTTAATTTCATGTCTATTTTGCAAAAGATGTATTAGTTCTATACCTCCAACCGTAGTTTGCGGTTCTCATCCTCTAAACTCTTCAGTTTCTGCTGCAGGAAGTCATAGTGGATCAAGCTGCTCAGAGAGCTGCATGGTTCATTTCTCTTTATTCTACACCAAAGAAAAGCAAATATTGTTTATATATAATATTGTTTTTTTGTTACACACGCAGTTTGACAGATAGTCGGATTTCGGTCCGACTATCTGTCGCTCTATCCGACTATCGCTCTGAAAACGACAACCGTCTTCCGCTAGGAGTCAGAGAAGATGTAGAAGGTAGGTTGTGTTTATCCTTTTTAGTTCCGAGGCCACCAGCTTCTGGGTAATATTAGGATGTCTTAAGACAGTAACCGTTAGCAGCTAACCCATAACAAACAGCATTTGAAAGTCCCGCAGACGCACCAGCGTCTCGTCATTTTGCTGCCGGTTCCAAAGTTTAAATGAAGCTCCTCTTAGCGTTGCTAACGTACATTTGGACAGTGGTTTCACACGGGACTGAGAAGCTTGAAAAAGAAGCAAACGGACAGTGGAGGCCTGCAGCCAGAGAGACGGCGATGCCGATTAAAGTCCAGTTACCTTTGAAAATAATTATTGCGTGTCATTAATTTGTTACAAATTGGATTAATTTAGTGTAAATAATATAATATATAATTCTTCCAATATTTTATGAATTATTTCTTGTATTTCTTGTATGGAATCATTCTTTGCATTATATGCTGTTATTTCCTAGGTTTAGATAAGGAGAAAGCCTGTCAACACCATCACTGACTAACCTCTTATATAATAAACCTTCTTAATAAATCCAAGTGTTATAAAATGTCATATCTCATTCTCAGATTTGATATGAGAGCTATCAAAGTTGGCTTATTTGCGGAGACCAACCCAACCTATGTGAACGAATCAAGCAGTGAAAATCACCACAATGAGAAGCCATCTTAGGTAAAGTACTACTAGAAACAAAATCTTTAAATGAATAAAGTAATTAACATGAGCTCAGAAACCTAGAGCCTCTTTTTAGTCACATGACTACAATGGACCTAAAGTAAATCGATGACATGTTAGCCTATGCTGCTTCTCTGTGAGAATGGAGGAAATTGTGTGAATCACTTTGCGCTAATATAGCCGAGGACTGACACCAGTCGAAAATACAGAAGTTTTAGTTTTGTCTGAATAAAAGAGGACAAATGCAAAATTAGTCTTTTATGTGCAAAATGTGGTTTTAAGATATAGGGGATGGAATTATTGGGACAGCATCTAAATGTAATAATTTTGTGAACATATTTATTTTGTACATACTATGTATTATTAATAAATGCTTAGTATTTCTTATGGTTTGTCATTCTTTTTTATATCAATAATGAAAGGTTAAATAAAATAATTATAAAAACAGGAAAAGAAAAAGTGATACATTAAGACATCTTGAGACGTCTTCATAGTTCCAAGACATGTCAAGATGCGTCTATAGACGCATCTTATAGACGCATCTTGGCTGGCCAAAACATCTCAAGACATATGTGTCTTAAGACAATCTTTAGATGTCTTAAGACACATTGATGGCTGGGTATGAATGGGACCCAATGTTATCTCTAAACTGTCAACCTGTAGCCAAAGTTTTCCAGTTCAGTAAAGTACTGGAATATATGGCTTTTTGAGAAGCCAGCAAATTCAGAGGGCTAAAACCTGCTTGAGCCGCCTTTCAACCCTAACCCTAACAATGTAGAACTCACAGAGAATGAGCCTCTGCATTCTCTAGCTCCTCGGTGCTGGCGTAGAACTGCAGAAGGTCCTCTCTCATTGACAGCTCGTGGCGAAGCTGAGCAATCTAGAACAGAACGGGAAGATCCTTAGCTTCAGCTCTGCAGACGGGACCAGCTCCACGGTAGTAGGTTGGTCTGAGCTGTCTATATCCACCCTTCTTTACGCCAAATTTAATTTTTACCTCTTCTGTTGCCATTTCAAGTCGTTCATCCAGCCTTTCATTGCGTGCTGTCAGCTCTTGATTCTGCTTCAGAAGGGACTGGCCGATGCGTGCTGCCAGCTCCAGATCTCGCTCTTTCTGTACGGAATAAAGGAATGTGGAAGAAGAAAATCCCAATTGCACCACTTTACTAGCCTTTCTGCTGAGTAATGAGGCACTTTTACATGAATCCTCTCTAATCCTAGCAGATCCGTCTCCTTCTTACCTCTTCCAGGAGATGGGTGACAGCCTTGATGTCATGATACGTCCTGGTGACCTGGCCCACTCTGTCTGAACACAGCACTGACAAGAGGCACAGGGACACAAGCACTGAGCTTCACATTTAACAAGAACCCCACAGAAATATGAAGGTGTGTAGACAACAGACAACGACAGATTTTTTGTTGCTTTAACACTAAGAACTGTAGAAAGACCCCAGCAATTGTTATCACATCCAGGAGCCTGGATGGGACATTGCTGTCAGTGTGTTTTGAGCACAGCTTCTCTGAATGACAGACTTAAATAGACCTTGGTCGGCAGATGCTGATCCTCTTTGCCTGATCCTAACAAAGACTGTCCTCCCAGACACAGATACAGCTCAACCAGAGAGAACACCAGGGCTGAACGGGGGCGGGACATGCACAGCTTGGAGGGGAGGAGAGATGATTGAGTTTACATGCTGAAGAGCTCGGTCTATGTCCACTTTAGTTTCTATAAAGGTAGAGACAACGAAGGTCATTCAGTAATTACCTCACTTTAGTCTGACCTAGAACTCATCTTCTTAACGCAAGCCTTTAATGAACTGAGAACAAGCCCGGCGGCCACTCTACAAGGTACACAAAAAAGCATTACATTTAAACTACTGCATTTGTGCTCAAGGAACGATTTAGCAGAACACTAAGTTGTAACCATAACAACTACCAAGAAACACTTATGACATGAAGGAATCAGAACATCATTTTGTGCGGTTTGGTCCAAAGCTGCTTTCAGTGCAGAGCTGCACGATTCAGGGAGTCAGGGTTGGTCTTGGGTCTTGGGTTAACGGAGAAGGTTAGGGTTGGAGGGTGGGGTTGGTGACTGGGAGTGGTGCAGGACACTTCTGGAAACCAAGGTTCCTCTTAGTGCTGAGGGCCAGGCAGAAAGCCAGAAAGAGGCTGCGATGGATCCTACCACAAAATTGTTAATTTCAATCTATGAATGTTTCAAAGCAGATGATTAATTTAGTTTAATTTCAAAGATTAACCCAAAACCTGGCGGTTTTCCTTATAGCCTCGGGTAAATCATAAGGATGTCACCTTGTGTTCTGAGGGCAAAATGAGCCCATCCACAAAAAACCTACATTCAAGTTAGAAACCTGAGACAATGACATCTCTTGCATAGAAATGGTTGTTTATTTCAGTAAGAACCAAAAGTACCTGTTCCACTCTATGCTGACCCGGTCGGCAGACCACATCTGTGCCAGCTCAAGGCTTTAGGGCTTTGGCTGAGCTAAATCCAAACAGGTGAACTCTGAATAGACAACTAATACTGTGCCTTTAGAAGAACCTTGCTGACTTTAGAAGTTGCTTCTGACGTCCGTTAGGTTGCAGGGATCAGACAGGAAATTCACTCTGCTCCTCTGATCGTTTCTCTGAGAGATAAATAAAAGGTGAAGCCCTCAGACAGCCGAGTACTGAAAGCAGAGCAGCAGCACGGCTCAGGTTCAGCTCACGATGCTCTGGGCTGAGTATTACTGATGCAGTAACTAACACACACACACAGGCAAAGTCACCTTCACATGAGAAAACAAGTTGGCTTTATTTATTTCTTGTGTGCGTCCAAGTATGAACCATTTGTGGCTGTTCCTGCACCCAGCTGTTCATGCCGTGCACTTTTAACTGTTGAAGCGCCAATCTATAACCAAGACCTTGGCAATGCCACACACATCATCTAGAAGCAGGCGAGCTCTGCAGCAAAGTAAGTTGTCATGGATGCTAAGTATTTATCTGCAGGGCCTGGTCTTCTGTTTAATGGATAGCTTTGGAGAACACCGCTCGGGCTCCCCTCTGTCCTCTGTGCCTCACTCACCCTGTGACACCTCCTTGCAAAGGTCGTCCTTATGGTTGGAATTATTTACATTGCTGCTGCGGTATTCCCTCTCCTCCACCACAACTTCAGCAACCAAGCTGGACGTGGCTCCCTCCTCTTCCTCCTCCTCAGATCCAGAGGAACTCCACACCTCCATAACAACACAACTGTCCCCGACCTGTCCTCCGTCCATCACTCAGATGTTGTCACACCACTGTTCTGCATGGCATCGCTCCGCTGGCCTGAGTGTTCAGGAGACAAAATCCAGGAGCCGGGAGTGGGTGTGGGAGTGGGAGTGGGTGTGTACACCCGCCTTTCAATCAGCAGGACAAACAAGCTGCTTGGTGGTCATATATAATCCGTCAGGCTGTAAGGGCCATCTGTCGTCACATGTGCCTCCATTCACCTGGTCACATCAAACTATTGGGTAGGATAATGGGGGAGGATGAGGATGGGGTAATGAAGGATAAGAAAATCCAAAACACAAGCGATGTAGGTTTTCTTGACCTTGGTCACCAATATAAAAGATAAACCATCAGGCCGTTTGCCGATTAGAGGAAGGAGATGCTTGTGAAGTATGGAGGAATGCTGAATTAGGCCCACCCACCCCTATAAAAGTGAGAAAGATGGTAGGTTCCATCTGTGTCACCAGTGGATCAGCTTACATCACAGCGACCCAGCCAAGCACCCCGACAGGCGGGGCCTGGTACCTACAGCACAGTGGGTGGAGTTTACACCAGGTGCTATTCTATGAAAGGAAAAACAGCAACTGCTGTATTTTTCTCTGCTTCAATCTTTGCCGTGTGTTACCATTATTAAACTGTTAAATAAAAGCAAATGGCCTTTGAGTGAATTTACAATGTAACAATTGAACTCCTGAGCGTTTATGCCCGATTTTGATTTTCGTGCTTCATTATTGGCAAATCACTAAAATATAGTCACAAATAATTCAATAATAAATGGTAAATCAATGCACTTTTTGCATAGTGCAACGACTGTTGCAATCTTTCAACAAGAAATCATCAAGAGGTCATCGCTGAGTCTTGTTTCTGTCCATCCCAACTTCATAAAGTTGCAGCTCTGAATCCAGACAAAGATGGAGCCCATTCTTACGGTTTCATGTTGTTCCAGGTTCCAAGACTTGCTCACAAGTGATGGTGGTGCTGCAAGTGTTGGCCTGGTGCAGAATAAAGAAATTGTGGGCAGCACATAAAAAAAAGCATCTCTGCTAAAATAAGAAACCTATTTATAAAAATGGAAAAATCGTCCAATGGAAAGAGGTTGTCAACAAGTCCAAGGTCCCTGAGCTTTGATTTCAGCCTCTGTCAACATGATTTTCTCAGGGTTTATTAAGATTCATTAAATGTAATCAAATATTTAACAAATATTAAAAGCAATAGTATTGTGCTGCACTCAGGAACCTTAATAAGTCATAGACAGCCACCTTCATGTCTAAATCTTAACCTGAAAAGTGTTTTTGCTAAAAGCAAAAGAGTTTTATAAAAATTGAGCAGCAAGAATGTCGATATGCAGCAAGAATGTCGATATGCTGTTTCAACAGTAGCAAAAACAACTCAATTAACAATTTGTTACTATCATTCAGTAATAATCAGCAAATATCCAGTATAAACACAAATTAGAGCATCCAAATGTATTTGCCTTTGAAAGCTATCTGGAAATACTTGTTCCAAACCTCATTTCTATAAAATACACATGCAAGCTTTAGCATATTAGCATCCTCCAAGTATATGAGTATCTGTTTGGAAAGATGAATCAAACCCAAACAGATGGAACAGATGAACTAGATCATTAAAAATAACAATGCCATAATACTCTTAACCAAAAAAAAAGCTGTAGCATCCAGCAATCCAACCAATAAACTCAGTCATATCGTTGCACCTTGAGTCCTTGCACCTCTGTACAATTTCCAACCTCTCCTTTAAAAAGTTAAATCATTTAATATTAAAGAACAAATCCCCTGAGATTTTCTGAGTGTTCTCAAACGGGGACCCAACCAGCACGTATAAGAAGAAGGTTATAGATCTTCTCCAAAAACTGGAAAAGGAGCAAGCCATCGACAAACCTCAATACTACCGTCTGTACCCAGGTGAAGCTACTCCGTGCTTTTATGGATTGCCCAAGATCCATAAGGAGGGGACACCACTCAGGCCAATAGTCAGCAGCATCAATTCCGTCACATACAATATCTCGAAATTCCTGGCCTCCATCCTGGCTCCAATGGTTGGCAGCACCCCACATCACATCAAAAACTCCCTGGACTTTGCAGAAAAGGTCAGCAACCTTCAACTGGAATCAGGGGAGACCATGGTGTCCTTTGATGTCACCTCCCTATTCACCTGCATCCCCACTGCCGAGGCAACAGAAGCTATCCACAAGCGCCTGTTACTCGACAAGAACCTCCCAGGAGAGAACAACATTATCACCAGCCCAGATCTGCACTATGCTGGACCTCTGCTTAAACACCACATACTTCCAGTTCAGAGAAAGTTTCTACAGGCAGAAACATGGCTGTGCCATGGGCTCACCAGTTTCACCCATAGTCGCCAACCTTTACATGGAAGAGGTGGAAAAGAGGGCCCTGTTGTCCTTTACAGGAGCCGCGCCAAGCCGATGGTTCAGGTACGTGGACGACACCTGGGTTAAAATCCAAGCAAAAGAAGTGGAAAAATTCACAACCCACCTCAATCAGACGGACAACTTTGTAAAATTCACAAGGGAAGATGTGAAAGGTGACAGCCTGGCCTTCTTGGACTGTGAAATCAGGATCGAGGAGGACAGGAACCTCAGCATCGAAATATACAGGAAACCCACACACACAGATCAATACCTCCTGTTTGATTCTCACCATCCACTGGAACACAAACTTGGGGTTATCAAAACCCTACAACACAGGGCCACGAAAGTACCGACCACATCACATGGTAGGAAAAAAGAACAGGACCACCTGACCACAGCCCTCAGAACCTGTGGTTACCCAGACTGGGCCTTCACAAAGACCCCGCAAGAAACGAGACCCCAGCAATGAAGAGGAGAAGGACAAACGTCACAGCGTTTCCATCCCCTACATGGCTGGAGAAATACAGCTAACATGGCTGTTAGCTGTATTTCCTGCAGTGCAAATCAGCCCCATCATGGCTGACTGACTGCTGGGACAAAGCGTCTGATCAAGCCAGTAAAGCAGAAGCTGATTTTAAGTTGGGTGAGGACAGGCTAAGCCGCTTAGTGACGTCTGATAGCGCTCACCTAAATATGCAGAATCTGGACAAAAGGTCAGGCTCCCACACTCGGGTCATTCTGGGAACTCACATCTCCTTTCTGGACAATATCTTTCCATCACTGACACAAAAAATAACAAATTCATTTATTTTTTCAGGTAAAATATTTAGAGTCAGCTTAAACAGAGTGAACAGAGGTTTGGGCTGTGAGATGCTCTGCCGCTTTCTTGTCGTGGCGATGATGGCCCGGCTGCTTCCTTTACTAATTTGCATGGACAGACCAAAGTCTAGAATCCAGCGTCACTCCCAGCTGGGTCACGCGTCAATCTGTCATCCAGGACCCTGATCGTGGTCTGAGCCACACACCGCCCACCCACAGCGGGGACAGCACCTGCAACAGGACCGCTAAACGCAGGTCAGCAGGTTTCTGCACTGGTCTGGCTGGTTTCTGACTGGACTGTCAATGGCTACTGGCCCTACCTAGACTGCGGTGGTGCCTCATGCGCGTCCCTGCAGCACGCCTTCGTCCCAGACTTTCAGCGACGTCGGGGTCATTAGGCTTTCCAAAGCGGAGCTTTTATATATATAGTTTGCATGTTAAAAATTGATAAAAGAACTGATGGAAGAGTTACAGCAAAACTAAACAGGATCTTTTGAATAGTCCACCCACAGATGAGGTAGGAATGAAATAGACAGGACACATACATCACTCTGGGACCTCTCCTTGGATACACACATCACGGCTGTGTCCAAACTCACAAAGTGCTAATTAAATATCGAGGTTAAGACTGATACTTAAAGCTGCTGGTGGTTTAACTGACAGTGTTCTCGCCGTTTCACACTCCCAAGTGCAACACTTTGTCACTCCATCACTGATCGCTACTCACTAACAGGACACAGGGATGAGCGCACCTTACCTGAACTCACTGATAGCTTTTAAACTGCGGAATTGGGAGGAAGCACCACACCCGGCGAATACCTCGCCCTGCCAACAGGATTCCAACTCAAAAAGTCATAGATAAGGTTATATATTTAATATACATTTTTATCAAAACAGCGTATAACACACACACACACACACACACACGTGCCGACATGTCATGCCCCTCAATATTAGTGGTTAAGAGGCCACACCCACTGAGATTAGTGTTGACAACCGCAGCTTCTGGCTCCTTTTGCCACAATCAAACACACTGGTCACTGAACCCCAAAGTGCCCGTTCAACATTCCAACCAACATTTAACATTCCCGCAAAGTTTACGCCAAGCCCATTTCAGCCCTCCAACCAACAAGTACATATAAAGCTACTCTAAAAATTATTGTATTTTTTTCAGGATTTATTTAAACAGTTTGCTTGTTAAATTAAAAAAAAAAAACTTTATTCAGTGTTGACTGTGGCTTGGTTCATAAAAACACACCTGGACACCTTTAATCAGTTGATTAAAAAATCTGTGATCTCTGGCCCCAAATTCAGCTGAAACCAGTGCGCCTACTTGTGGAGATATAAAAAAAAAACAAAAAAAACAACAACTGACAATACAATAAATCAGCTGTTACACTTTGCATAAGGACAGCCTGTTAAATGTAAAACGCTCTACAAAGAAAAGGAGTGAACTAGGACAGAGCCTGAGTAAAACAGCACTTACAGAAGTACTTTAGAGATTCCTCCATCTGTTGGTATGTGAGTCCCAGAGCGACCTCTGGCGGCAGCACAGGAGTGTGCAGCCAGTCGTCATTGTCGTAGCCAAACACACTGTCCGCTCGAAGTGTGTATCTGGGCTGACCCTCTGACAGGAGGCTCATTATCTCCAATTCAGGCAGATCTGAGCAAAGGTCTAAGACAGAGAGATGAGCTTGTATGAAACACAAAGTCACATTCTGAGTCATTCTGGAAACCTGACATATCAAACACAATCAGACACTGGCCCTTGCTGGTGAATCTAGGGACCTACTTTATCCGATTTTATACTTTCACTGAAAGCGGCAACACAATAAATATACATTTGGAAGTGAATAAAGTTTATCACCTGTTATAGTTGATACATCACAGCAGTGCTGTCGCCCCAGGTCACTGTAATTCCTATGTGAAGAAAAATGAGGCTCTGGGGTCACGTCCAGGGCCCCTGGCACCCCCCATTGCCCCTCATGGAGGGAGAAGGTTGACTGGGAGTCCAGATGGACCTGTGGAAGCCAGATGGGTGTAGAAAAAATAGCAGGAAGAGAAGAAAGGGAAGCAGCAGAGATGGGGTGGGACAGCTTGATGGGAGCTGCCGAGTTTATGGTGACTTCGCCACTCAGTGGATCAAGGAGGTGGTGCAGGTTTGCGTCAGGTCACTCTGGAAGAAGTCAATACCTAGAAAGACAAGAAACCAGACCAAAATAGAAGGTAAACCTGCTGAATTCACATCACACTATGGTAAGAATGTGGCTATGAATGACCAAAACATTTGATGTTTACTGTATAACATATTTTGCTTACATTTTATTTAACTCAAGTTCATTTCACAGAACAGGAACATGCAGATAGGTTGATAAGATGCCTATGATCCACTACAGGCCCTAACCCACTACAATAGGTGCGTGAAGTAAAAGTCAGTTTGTTCTAATGTTATCATTGTGCCACCAAAAATAACTTTAGGTTTAAATAATAAGGTGGATTTCCATCCGCCACATTTCAATTACACTGAAATTACACAAAAACAGGTCAACATCAAAATCCTTCAATTATTATTTTAATGAAATGATTTACAAATGCTCCACCAAGCTTTAGTTTTGTAGTTTACTGTAAAGGAAAATCAGAAGTGCTTTAGCCGTCTTTGACTTTGGACCCAACTGTGAAGGTAAATGTGTGTCTACTTTTCGTCGGTACTTTGTGCAAAGAACGCTCTTCAAGAGGGCGTGAATGTGACTCTATATAAGGCTTTCTGTGCACTCAACGGTGCGTACGTGAACAGAAGCACGAGGGAGTAGAAGCATGACAGAGAGAGCAACTGAAAAAGAACATGTCCGTTTTCCTAAAGTGAAAAAAACATGTGACCTACTTATTTTCATTTTTTTACTTATGTATACATATCTGTAAACATTTGTTAAGTTCTGCTCAAGAATTAGAAATTATGGTTAGTTTGTGGCAAATTAAATCTCAAAAAATATATTGATCTTTTGAAAAACCACAGGATTTTACTCAGAGAAAAAAGTGTAATATTGAATAAGAACAATACCTTTTCAAATTATAGAATAGACAACATTAATGGAAAGCACTTTTTCTGTGAAGCCGAGTTGGTCCTGACTGGCCACACTGAATGACTTCTTGTTCTCTTTACCGTCAGTCGTTCAGATCACCCAGCTCATTTACAGTGTTGAAATAACACAACTGTTTGGTTAAACATTAACAGTTATGGCTTCAATACCAGGACGTGTTTATTAGCTATTGTCAGTAATCGGCCAAATCACAGGTAAGGGGAAACGTGAAAAAAGATTTTTAAGGCTGACACCCAGCAACTCTACTGAATTGTTGCAACAATAACTGCAAATTGCTGTTTGTTTACCTCTGAATTTTGTTACGTTTTAGAGAAAAAGTTCAGCGGATGGGTTAGGGTTAGTGATAAACATGACGAGACTCACTGTCACTTGAAAAGGATAATAATCCAATGGTTTCAAAAAGGTTTGACAAGAAAATGTAGTCAATTTTCCATTAAGATGAAAAGCTTCATAACTAAAGTGACAATGTTCCGTGTGCTCAATAATCCAATGAATTGAACGTAGTCATGAAAAGAAATAGTGTTGGGTTCTGCAGGAGAAATCTGAGTCATGAAAACTGGGTGGCCAGTGTTAAAAGAGGCAGCAGGAATGTCCCCACGACAACTGGGGAGCTAAATCTGCACCACAGCTCCACAAATTGGCCCCAAAGTTCCAAAAGTCATCCTGCAAACAGCCAACCTAGACCCATGTCGGGAGGGAAGAGCTGCTGGCCATGTCCGTGTTGACCAAGTGGTGAGGTTCTGAGGTAAAGATTGGGTCCAGCAAGCACAGGCTTGTTGCCCAGTTACCGACCTTGCTGTGACCTCAAAGATGGGACATTTCTGATCAACGCTTCATAAAGAGGCAAAGCCACATTCATTACTCCACATCGGTAAAACTGATCCACACTGTTGGAAACAGTGAGCTAAAGACAGACGTGTGACATGAAGATGATTTCAAAAGGCTCAGGACCTGCTGCAGGACCTGGGCCCCCTGCAGGCCTGCTCAATCACACCTAATCACACCTGTTGGACTGTTTCATCTGCGTTTGAACAACCACACCTTAACCGAGTGAAAGTACCCAAAATTGTGGAAGCTGTCTCAGAAACTGGAATAATCCCAGTATGAAGTTTTTTCTACTAAGGATGACAAATGTTTGCTTTTCTTACCTGAGGGCCATGGTATTCAGACGGCTGTCTGTCTCTCTACGTTAACCCAGAGGAGACCGACAAACTAAACCTTTCCATCTCACACTCCTATACAACAGGATTATGGCGTTACATGACAAACTAGCCCCATTTCTGTTCACAAGAAATCCACAAAACAACAGGACACACCGAGGAGAGAGGACAGGGGGCGGCCTGAGGCCACCATAAAAAGAGTGTTTTAACTATCACGCCTGAAATGAAAATGATCCACAAACCTAAACCTGTCAGGAAGAAACTCGTGTCTATTTAAACGTGCACACCTCGTGACAGTAAGTTTCATCAGTTATTTTCACATGAGACCAGCCAGGAGCTGAACTCAGTGCTAAATGCTAATAACACAGTGGGAATCAGGCAAACACAAACACTGAGGCACTCACTGTCCTGCTCTGGTGATTCCAGCTCGTGATGCTGTCTATACGTTAGAGTCTGCTTTAGAGCCCCAGCTTCACGCCACTCTGGCCTGCTGCTCCAGCTGCTTGCTGTCCTGTCCTGTGTGCTGTCCCGAGTGTCCCGGCAGAGGCAGACAGCACTAGGGAGGCGGCACGGAGGTGTGGCTGAAGGGTGTGGGAAAGTGGCATAAGGAGGAGGAACATTCAGACATCAGGGACATGAGACATAAAAGAAGCAGGGCAAGAAAGAAGCACAGGCTCCTGCTGCACCAGTTCTGACGTACCTTAAATTTAGCATTTACCACAGAAACAAGTCCAACACTGTTCTTCTACTACTACTGAACAAAACCACCCAGTGCTTACGATACAAAGCCCAGTCTAAATCTGAGGGTAATGTTCAGAAGAACATGGGTTGTACAATATGATTCAGTCATTAAGGACACTTCTATACACATACAAGTATAAAAATATCTCACAAACACAACTTTTTCTTTCACACAGTCTAGAGGCAAACCATTTAAAACACTTCTTAATGCTGGTTTCACAAGAAAGGAGTCCCTGTCAGGTTTGTGTTATCAGAGTTACAGTTAGGTTAGGGTTATTGGGATAACCTGTTGGTTAGGGTTATTGGGGTAACCCTGTCGGGTCAAGGGTATTGGAGTAACCCTGTTGGTTAGGGTTATTAGGGTACCCTGTTGGGCAGGGTTATTGGGGTAACCTGTTGGGTCAGGATTATTAGGGTAATCCTGTTGGGTTAGGGTTATTGGGGTAACCCTGTTGGGTCAGGATTATTAGGGTAATCCTGTTGGGTTAGGGTTATTGGGGTACCCTGTTGGGTCAGGATTATTACGGCAATCCTGTTGGGTTAGGGTTATTGGGGTAACCTGTTGGGTCGTTATTGGGGTAACCTGTTGGGTCAGGATTATTAGGGCAATCCTGTTGGGTTAGGGTTATTGGGGTAACCTGTTGGGTCAAGGGTATTGAGTAACCCTGTTGGATTAGGGTTATTGGGGTAACCTGTTGGGTCAAGGTTATTGGGGTAACCCTGTTGGGTTAGGGTTATTGGGGTAACCTGTTGGGTCAAGGTTATTGGGGTAACCCTGTTGGGTTAGGGTTATTGGGGTAACCTGTTGGGTCAAGGTTATTGGGGTAACCCTGTTGGGTTAGGGTTATTGGGGTAACCTGTTGGGTCAAGGTTATTGGGGTAACCTGTTGGGTCAAGGTTATTGGGGTAACCTGTTGGGTCAAGGTTATTAGCGTAAAGTGACCAGACGTCCTGGATTACCAGGGCAGTCCTAGTTTTGAGCCTTATGTCTTTCCTGGCATTTTGTGCCTTTTTTTCCCCACTTAATTTTCTTTTATCAACAACACAATAACAACACAATACGCATGGTAGCGAGTCATAGAGACTGTAAGAGTGTGCTCAGGTTGAAGGTCGTTGTCTTTGGCCCATGTGTACGCAATCACACAGCTGTCATAGCGATCTGTAATCTGAAGCCATTCAAAAGCTCCGCCGGTAATACATGTTAACAGTCAAACCAGTGTCACGTTACAAGGTCAGGCCAGGTTCTGTACTGACCTTCATGGACCTCAGATTCTTGCTTTTTTTTCTGTTCTGCGGACTCCAACTTGAGTCGTGAATGTCACCACCTCAGGATTGACCCTGGCGGCGTTGTGGAAATGTCCTCGCAAATTGGGAACAACACACTGCAAACAACCGGACTGATCTCTGACTAGACACATCCAGAACAAAAGAAACACGCCGAATTGACTTACACATGAACTCCACCCGTGTCTGTTGGCGGACAGTCAGTTCGGTCAAACTTCGCTTTAATTTGCGTCTCCGTTGTCAGCTGTTTCGTTTGGGCAGCTCCACACAAGGCCTTATGGGAAATGGAGTTTTTAAGCGACCATTCTTACTTTCCACTCGGGGCGGGCCGGTAGTCTTATCACGTGTCCTTTGGAAAACGCGGCAGACAGAGCAGCGCTTGTTCTCTACTTGTTCCTGTCACGTCCGATAAAAACGTGCTCAGGGAGACCAGTTTTACTTAGCTACAATCTTTTGGCAATTTGGAAGGTCTGTTTTGTGTGTCGTTGAATTAAGGTATCGTCAGTGGTCTCCGAGATTTAAACTGTCACATTTATGCTTTGACAGGAAACTGATTGTGCGAGACTCTGTCGCCCTCTAGTGGTTAGAGTGGCAAAACCACGTTTTTAGTCAGAACCATAAGACGCAAACATTTGGTTATGTGGGAATAAAGTTTTTTAAAAGCGCATATTGCTTTTAAGGTAAAGAAAAAAAAACATATTTATCATTGGATTGAAATGGGAAAAAAACGGGAAAATTTGCTCCCTTGTTGACAAGGTTCCTGGATCGTAGGATTACATGGATAATTTGAAAATGACAGATACAGTATCTACTGCTTAGTATGAACTGTGCGCGTGAGTATGAAGTGTCTTCCATCTGTAATTAATAATTTACATCAGTCCATTAATAATCAGAGCTAGTGGTCTTCCCCAGACCACTTCCTTTACCAAGGACAATGGGGCCACTTTCTGTTGGGCGGTTGGCAGACAGAGCCGAACAGACGGGTATTGTTGGGCTGGAACTTTATATCACCATGTCAGAGCCTTGAAATCAAAGCCCACAGAACATACAAGAAGGTTGGTGGTCTGTTGCCTTGGAGGTTGTCTGGAGTGATGCTTAACACCACTAAAAACATCTTATCAGTCCCCAGTCCCCCAAAACCTTTGTTTGTAAGTTTAAAGGAATGTATGGACACTTTTGTGATCTCAAATCAAAAACCTAATGTTTCCAAATCCAAACAAGAAAGATGTGTGTAACCGACTGTCTCCCCTGTGAATCCCTTCTGTTTAAGGCCAAGTTCAGATTAATTTCAAATTAACGAGGCTGCTGTATTTAAAGCAATGGCACTATTCTTTTCTGACTGTCCATAATTGAAGAGAAAGCAGAAGAAGGCCTGCCGACAGGGATCACAAGTCACAGCTGAGTAAAGCCCCTCAGGCATCATGAGAGGCTGGAAAAGGCTGGTCAGCCTGGCAGCTCCCTCCTTTCAGTCAGTCAGAGGTGTGACCATATTATGGCCAAAGGCAGAAACTCTCGGACATTCGTTCCTTTACACAGACGTGAACGTCTGTCTGCACCGACCTGCCTGCAGGTGGGACAGGCCATATTCACCTCCACCAGGAAGGTCGACAGCTAGCATCGTCTGTTAGCAAAATAACTGGGAAAGATTGTTGAAAGATTCCCTGCTTCTCTAGGGTAATGTTCCAAAAAAAGAGGTGGATTCATTGTTTAACAGCACAAACACACACAGACCCAGAAAACGGTCAGAGATAAGGCCCTCGTCGGCCACCTCCTGCTCTTGTCTGATCTGGAGCGGTGAGCTGGTTTCTGGGAGTCATCGGGTCCTGGTTTCTGCTCAGGGGTGGTGGCGCCACCCTGAAACTCAGAAACACAAGCACCAACACCAGATTCTTCTGATCTGCAGGGACACTCGCTCTTCTGAACAGCACCTGTGCCACAGCAGAAGGCGGCGCACAAACACCGGCCACGGACGTAAACAGAAACGAGGTACGAGCCCACCAACACGGCAATAAACAGCCTATGGAGGGTGTAATAAGCCTGGCCGCTGGCCCTCCACCCACCCGGGCAGGCAGTGTGGAGCCGGCCCAGGGTGGGGTCGGAGGCGGAGGCGGAGCCTGCCGAGGTGACGCGGCTTTCGCTCACTTTTGTCCGGACAAGTGCGGCCAGCAGCGGCTCGGAGCAGAGAGAAGTCGGGGAGAGCACCGGAGTCACCGCCAGCTCGGTCGGACCCAAGAGTTCCGAGTCTTTCCACAGGTAATGTGCCCGAAGGCGGCTCCTCCGGCCCGCCCCAGCCCGTCTCCTCGCTCGGCCTCGGCTTTGCTCTTTTCCTCCCGAGAAGCGGAGAAGTTGGGGCCGACGAACCCAAGTTAGCAGCTCGGTGTTCGTTCCCGGTGGTTCCTGGTGACTTTTAGCAGCTCGGCTGTTCGTTCCCGGTGGTTCCTGGTGACTTTTAGCAGCTCGGCTGTTCGTTCCCGGTGGTTCCTGGTGACTTTTAGCAGCTCGGTGTTCGTTCCCGGTGGTTCCTGGTGACTTTTAGCAGCTCGGCTGTTCGTTCCCGGTGGTTCCTGGTGACTTTTAGCAGCTCGGTGTTCGTTCCCGGTGGTTCCTGGTGACCTTTAGCAGCTCGGTGTTCGTTCCCGGTGGTTCCTGGTGACTTTTTAGCAGCTCGGTGGTCGTTCCCGGTGGTTCCTGGTGACTGTTTTAGTGCAGCACTCAGGGCTGGTTTCATTTCCGCATGCCTGAAACTGAGCTCTCTGTTGTCCGCCTGTTGTCCGCCTGTTGTCCGCCTGTTGTCTGACTGTTGCGTGTGTTAAAGCCACAGCCATTCCTAGTTGCCATAGTTCCTCCTGTCTGTCCCAGTGCCTCCCCGTGTCACTGGAGCTGCGGCCATGGGCGTGTGCGCGTGCGTGTTCTCCAGCGTGCTGAGGCAGGCAGACAGAACCAGTCAACCAGCAGTTAGCAGCTCTCCAGTTTGGCGCGTCACACCAGTAAGGAGCCGCTGGTTCCTGCCGTCGGAGGGTCGGGTTCACGCTCGCTCTCCTTCAGCTCTGGTGTTGGTTCGGTGACCCTGAAGAGGCTTTTCTGACCTCTGACCTGTGAACGAAGCCAGCGGCGCCCCCCTCAGGTTGTGGAGGTCAGAGCCGGTGGCGTGCTGCTGCAGCGGCGTGGAGGAGCTCCCACTCCTGTCAGGAATGACGGAAGAGGGTGTCATCTTCTGCGCTAGCTCCTCAGCACTTGCACCGTCTTTCTCAGCGTCTTCGAGGGGCTCGGCCAGCTTGGAGAACCTCGGCGGCAGGCGCAGGATGGTGCGTCTCCGCCTGGAAAGCTCTTCCCGGCTGGTTCTGGGCACTCACGGCTGATGGGACGGAGATGTGTCGGGGGCTGCCAGTGACCTACGGTCCGTTGATCAGCCCCCAGCTGTGTGGTTCTGTCCGAGTGGCCCTCATCATGGCGGGAGGTCCTGTGAGCAGGACTCCTCCTCTCGGAGGGCGTCCATCTTCTCTGGGCCTTTCTGACCGTTCCAGTCAGCTCCGGTTCAGCCAGTCAGCAGCCGTCCGGTGGCCTGCTCTGTGTTCACATGTCAGCTCGACTCAGCGTCAGCGTGTTGCCACGGCAACAGGATGCCAACGAGATAAAGCTTTCCGTCCACGCTGTTTTGAGGTCTCGGTGAGGCCGAATAAAGAGGCAGCTTAGCTTTCCACAGACGACCAGGGCGTGAAGAACGGTCAGGCCGGTCCGCTCCTGCAGCAGAAGCTTCCGTGCTGAGGAAGAGGAAGAGGAAGGCTGAAGAGGACCCTCGCTGAATTATTCACCTCCTGCAGCTCTGCTGGGCTCAGAGCGACAGGAAGCTCCCTCACCTGAACGCTTGAACGCCTCTCTTCTTCAGGCTGGACCTTCACGCTCGGGGTGGCGGTTGTCGTCGGTGTTTCGTGGGTTGACCAACTCCGATCCCAGCGTATTCCCACACGGGCAGAGCTTCCACGCCTGGATGGTTGTTGGTTGTAACTAAGGTGTCATAAGCAGGCCCCTGAGGTCAGGCTGTCATCGTTCCTCTGTCGTCGCTCTTCTCCCCCTCCTTCATCATCTAATGATAGTAATTATACTAATTTTGAAGATGGTGTCCAAGATGAAAGTCCTGCCTGTGGCCCCCGGACATTTATGGAAGCGTGCCGAGAATGTCATCCTTCCTTTTTTCCTTGTATTTCTGTTTTTTCTTTCTTTTTCTGCCATACACTCATTTGTGCAGAATGTTGCGCAATCCTGAGGCCTGCAAACCCTTTGCAGAGGAATCTGAAGAACGTGTGTTTTCCCAAGTCCTTTATCTTCGTTTTTGTGGTTATCAGACCGCAGAAACAGCAGATGGAGTCACACTTTAAAATGAACAGAGTAGAACAGACCTAAAGAAGGAGAGGAGCTCCCAGGAGGGCTCTTCTTTTGGACTTGAAGGGTTTTTTGCCACCATCTTCTCCACCTCCTCCTCCTCGCTTCTCTAAAGAACCAATCATCTGTCCTACCTGTTCCGGGAGGCACATGGAGGCGTGGCACCAGGAACAACTCCTGTGGAGGAGCTTCTAGCTTCAGCCCTGACCACCAAGCTCTAGAGCACATGTGAGCAGTCAGAGTGTGTTTGGCCCTTTCCCGGTGTACACACACACCCCCCCCCACACACAAACCCTGGTTACCTTTTCCTTGTGACGGCAGCCCTTTTTCCTCTCTGCCCAACAATGGAAGACTCTGTGTTGCTGCTTCATCCTTTTCTCCCTGCTGACCACCCAACGAACAAAGAGGAAGGTTAGCACTGCTGTGTGTGTGTGTGTGTGTGTGGGTGTGGCCTTTATGGTGACATGTTCTGATATTGAAAGGAACCTTTGGACATCTGTCCCACCTTCAACAACATTCATGAAACTGTGAACTTTGTAACTTTGCAATTAAGAGTTGACGGCACTTTTAGAGCTCTTGCTGCATCTTTATCAGCTGAGCTTCTTATCACCTCCTTCCTCTAAAGCAGGGGTGGGCAAATATTTTGCCTAAAGGGCCACATTGGGTTTTAGATCTTGATGAAAGGGCCGGCCCCTGAATGAGAATCGTTCAGAATAATTAAGAAGCCTGGAAATTGTTCCAACTAGAGATGGAGGATGAAGCTCCAGATCATGTTTGGCCCCACCTTCATGAGAGGACATGTTAGCATGCTGGGTGAAGAGGGGGTGGAACTTCTTTCTTACCAAGCAAGCTGCCAACCTTCCTATTTTGGCTTGTGAAAAAACTGTTGTAAAGGCTCTGCGGGCCAGATTGAACAGCTCATCGGGCCACATGTGGCCCCCGGGCCTTAGTTTGCCCACCTCTGCTCTAAAGTCTTCTCCTCTCTGCGTCGGGCTGTTCAGGCTCGCCAGTCTGACTTGTCAGGAGTCCGGTTCACACTTCAAGGCTGGTTGCAGTCGGGGGAGGTCACCCCCGCCGTTCTCTCCATCAGGAGGCGTGGCCTACCGCGCTGCCAGCCATCTTCAACTGAAGGTAGAAATCAGATGGTAGTCTAGTTTGCACCCTAAATAGCGCCGTGTTTGGCCTCTTCTGCATGTTCTTTTTGGTGTTTCAGCCGCTGGTGGAGAGAGAGAGAGAGAGAGAGCTGTGTGGCAGGTCGCAAAATCTTCCTGGAGGCCCTTCTTCGAGTTCTTGTTTCTCAGCTCGACCACAGCCGCTGAGCGCCCTTCTTTAGCTTCCTTTTTTTGTGGCGACGCCCACGCCTGCTCTCATTGGCTGCAGCTGACTGGAGCTCCAGCTGCTTTGGCTCTGCGGGCCATCAGCAGGGTCCTTACTTGTGTCTTTGAGATGCTTAAATTGGGTCGCCGAGCGGATTAGTGACCCTCCCAGATTTCGGGGAGGCGGCTCGCCGACGTCTTTGGGAAGCTTACGTTCCTGCTGAGAGGGAAAAGCTAGACAAGATTCCAGCTGCGGTGTGGCATCTGCGAACGTTCTGACAAAGGGAAGAACACCAGCGTTCCTCAAGATGCCCTGGCCCACCGACCATCGACCGTCTCTGAGGATGAGTCCACATGGACGCTAGGCCCGTCTTGTGGGCTGGCTCTGTCTTGGCACCTTCTGTCTGCCGTCCTCTGTCCTCCGTCCTCCAGCAGGACAGCCCGTGGGCCAGCTCTTCAGGGCCTTGGCACAGCACCAGTGGTCAGGATCTGAGGTCAGACGACAGCTAACAGCTCTCTGCGTTGTCATAGCGGCTGTGTGAAGAGTGGGGTGGAGGAAGAGCACCGAGGATACGGAGGAGTTGGGATGCTGATGACGATCCCACCCGCGCTCAGTGAAGAGCTGGACCACCAGCTGGTAAAGCCCGACCCTGACCGGTCCCAGTCTCCTCCAGGGTGGTACTCAGATTGGAACAGAGAAGGTCCTGGGTGGGGCTTTAGGTTAACAGCGCCGATTGGCTAAAATGGTGAGAGGACTGGTTCCTGGAAGGTTCCTGTGTTCCAGTGTCCAGGAAGTCCCGCGTTGGAACCACCCTCACAGCTGTTGTGGGTGTTGTTCTTCTTCACAGTCATTGTGTGACTGTTGGTGTTACCTCAGGGTGGATGACTAGAACCTGACTGCTGAAGCCAACTCACTGTGCTCAGTATTCCACCAGTGTGGACTGGGATGCCAGCATTTGACTGGTTTGCTCTCCCAGTTTAACAGTCAGAAGATCTCTGTGGAAGAGCCCCCCCAGACAAGACAGCAGTGGGCGGTGGGAGGGTTGGGGGGGCCGTTCTCTGTAGCTGAGCTTCTGGTGGGAGGATGAACAGGATTTAGAATGGTGGCAGAAGAGCAAAGTCTGGAAAACCACCAGCTCGAAACTTTCATTTACACCTTTAAAAATATTTTGCTTCAAGTTATTGATTCATCCAAAGTTTCTTTTCATGTGAGCTTTTCATGAGTTGATCGTGAACCTCATTACAGAAGAGAAAGAGAGAATCCCCAGAGGAGTAAATCCTGGAGGAAAAGGTGTGATGGCTGGGCAGAGCGGGCAGAGGGGAAAGCCGGAGCGTGGGGCCTTTGGGTCGCCCCGGTCATCTCCGGGTGTGTCTCCAGGCTTGGCCTCACCCAGGAAAACAGTCCACAAACAGCACCTCTGCTCTCCGGGGGAAGCAGTGCATGTGTGTGTGTGTGTGTGTGTGTGTGTGTGTGTGTGTGTGTGCGCGCGCGTGTGTGTGGAGGATGGTCCCACAACCTGTTTCCAGAGCTCAGGTGTTAGCAGAATCCTGCCAGGTGGATCTAAGGGACCAGGGTCCAGGGCACTCACGTCTGTCAGGGGACAGAGCAGAAGCTCTGGGTGGTGCTCACACCTTCCAGCTGCTGCTCCACTGGAAAGCTGCCTCGGAGCAGGCGACCTCTCTGGAGGAGGCCTGGTTCCGCGTTCAAGTACCCAGCAGAGTGCTGCAGGAATCATGTTGGAACCCTTTTTTTTGTTCTTGCTGCGCGTCTGTTGATGGTGTAGAAAGTTCTTCAGCTTCAGGTGGGTGCACCCTTGTGTCCTAAAAACATCTCCACAAATGCAGCCGTAGGAGACAATAAGAGCTGACTCCAATCCAGAGCCGGGAAGCTATCCGAGGCATCTGTCCAGAACGGTTGAGACATGTTTGTTACGGGAAAGGAGTGCCTCCGAATACAGCCACACCCAGTGGTGGGGGTGAGGAGAAGAACACTCCCTGCTTTCACGTTCACACGCTCGCTCGCTGGAGTGCAAACCTGAAGAGCAGGTTGGTTTTTGGCGTCATATGGGTGGAGGCGGTGGGGTGGAAGGTCCCAGAGCTCCTGCATTCCTCACAGACAGCTGTCGCTTCATCAGCTGCTGCTGCAGGTGGGCTTGTTGGTGTTCTGAAGCTTCCGGCTGTCAGCCAGCTGGGCCTGGAGACGCCTGGAGAAGCCAGCGAGTAAAAGGTGGCAGAAGCTGGGTAGAAAACGGAGTCCAGCGCCCTGACTGCGCTTCTGTGTCTCTTCTAGGTTTTCCATCAGTCTGACGGCAGGAGGCAACCATGGCCATGCAGAGTAAGTCCCCCCCAGGGAGAGGGATTCTTGGTTCCCACATTTAACTTCTGTTTGATTTGTGACGTTGGGAATTTGGAGCTTATTTTAGACTAGTTCTGCTTGTTCTACACAAACCTTTCCGCCCTCCAGCTGTTGTCTGTCTCCAGTTTTGCTGGCGTCACTTCCTTTTCCCAGTGAAACTGGCGCCTGTGTCAGGCTGTGACTGCGACCGCCTGCTGAGCTGGTGTCTCCGTGAGCCGGATCTGCTCTGACTTCATGCCTTTTGTGTGACAGTGGGTGAGCGGGACAGTGGGGTGGCCAAGGTGGCCGAATGGCAGCACACCATGTATGACCTGGACTCGGGAATCAATTCTGGAGCTCCCACTGTCAGAGACGAGGATGGCGAGTTCACCAGCTCTAAGCACTACACCATGACCACAACGGTGACCAGGGAGGAACCCGGTAGGAAAACCAGCCGCCCACAGCACAGCCGGCCTTCCGCCCACCGGCCTTCATCGCCCTGGTGCTTCCCTCCGCAGACTATGAGATCACCACCAGGTCCCACCGGGTGCGGGCAGCCATGTTCCCAGAGACGCTGGAAGCAGGGACCACCATTCTGTCGACTCAGACGGACCCGTCCGAGATGACCAACGTCCAGCGCCTGGCCGAACCCTCGCAGCTGCTGAAGACGGCCATCGTCCACCTGATCAACTACCAGGACGATGCCGAGCTGGCACACGCGCGCCGTCCCGGAGCTCACCAAGCTGCTGAATGACGAAGACCAGGTGTGCAACACACACATGCACATACACACGCACACCCTGTGCACACACCAGTGGTACTGGTCCCGTCTTCCTGCTCCAGTCAGTCCACCAGTGCTCACGGCGCTCCACCAGGCGCAAGCCCATCCGACCCTGACGAAGAGCTGGTGTTCCGCTCTCTTAGGTGGTCGTCAACAAGGCGGCCCAGATCGTCAACCAGCTGACGCGGAAGGAGGCGTCCCGCCGCGCGCTGATGCAGTCTCCTCAGATGGTGGCTGCGGTGGTGCGGGCCATGCAGAACACGGGTGACATGGAGACGGCTCGAGCCACCGCCAGCATCCTTCACAACCTGTCCCATCAGAGGGAGGGGCTGCTCTCCATCTTCAAATCTGGAGGAATCCCAGCTCTGGTCCGCATGCTCAGGTACGTCCCCAGAATGCTTCTGACCTCAGAGTCTCGGGAAAACCTCCCTTTATGACGAAGGTGGCCTTCCTGGTGCATTCCCAAGCTTTGTTGTGTTGTGTTCTTAAAGAAGTTGGTTTTAAATTGGATAAAGGCCATTCAGGTCATCAGGAGGCTGTTCATGTGATGCTGGTGCTCCAGCTTTGACGGTGGTTGTCCCGTCAGCTCTCCCATGGAGTCCGTGCTCTTCTACGCCATCACCACACTTCACAACCTGCTGCTGCACCAGGAAGGAGCAAAGATGGCCGTGCGCCTGGCTGACGGCCTGCTGAGGATGGTTCCTCTGCTGAACAAGAGCAACCCCAAGTTCCTGGCCATCACCACCGACTGCCTGCAGCTGCTGTCCTACGGAAATCAGGAGAGCAAGGTGTGTGTGTGTGTGTGAGAGAGAGAAGAGATTTGTGATTGTTGGAGTTTTCAGACCTCTTCAAGCTGGCCTTTGCTGGTGCTCACCTGTGTGGAGGCGGTCGTAGCCACTGTTACCATGGTTACGGTTGGCCGATGTGGTCGCCTGTGGCAGGTGGAGGGTGATGGGTAGCTGCTCCACACTCGCTAACACCGTCTCTCTGCCCTCTTGGCAGCTCATCATCCTGGCCAACAGAGGTCCTGAGGCTCTGGTCCACATCATGAGGACCTACAGCTATGAGAAGCTGCTGTGGACAACCAGCCGGGTGCTCAAGGTCCTGTCAGTCTGTCCCAGCAACAAACCTGCCATCGTGGAGGCTGGTACGTCTGCGCTGCAGCTTCCAGTCAGCTCTGCTCCGGGTTCTGGTGCGTCCTTCTGCTGAAGTTCTCACAGAGAAGTGATGGATGGAACACGTGTTCTCTGCAGGGGGCATGCAGGCCCTGGGGAAACATCTGACAGGCTCCAGCCAGCGCCTGATGCAGAACTGCCTGTGGACACTCCGTAATCTCTCCGACGCTGCCACCAAAGAGGTCCTTGTCCACATTAAGTGACTGGCGTTGGCATTCACAGATGTGCTCATTCGAGCTCCTGACAAGGTTCTTCTCGTTTCCAGGAGGGTATGGACGGTCTGCTGCAGGTGCTGGTCGGCTTGCTGAGCTCAGATGACCTCAACATGCTCACCTGCGCCACAGGCATACTGTCGAACCTCACCTGCAACAATGCCTACAACAAGACCTTGGTCACACAGAGCAACGGCGTGGAGGCGCTGATTCACGCCATTTTACGCGCCGGTGAGAAGGAGGATGTGACTGAGCCGGCTGTTTGCGCTCTACGCCACCTGACGTCGCGCCACCAGCAGGCCGAGGTCGCGCAGAACGCTGTGAGGAAGCACTACGGCATCCCTGCTATCGTCAAGCTTCTCAACCAACCTTATTACTGGCCGGTCATCAAGGTAGAGAAGCAGCTGGAGATCCATGAGATGATCCAGCTCCAGGCACTTTCAACCCTTTTAAGTCCTCTTGCCAATGGAAGTTGTGTGTCTGCTGCTTCCCTGAAGGCTGTGGTGGGCCTGGTGCGAAACCTGGCCCTGTGTCCAGAGAACCAGGCTCCCCTGAGGGATGCCGGCGCCACCAACCGGCTGGTCACCCTGCTGCTCAAAGCCCACCAGGACGCCCAGAAGCACGGTTCTTCTGCCCAGCAGACCTACCAGGTGGGGGCGGGGCTCCTGAGCATGGTTACACCTCTGTAGGAGTCAGCTTTGCCAACTGGCTCTTCTCCTGTTGCTTGTCCATCCTGGGGTGCAGGATGGAGTGAGGATGGAGGAGATCGTGGAAGGCTGCACAGGAGCTCTGCACATCCTGGCCAGAGACCCCATCAACAGAGCAGAGATCGCCAACATGCAGACCATCCCCCTCTTTGTTCAGGTTAGCCACACCTTCTCTCCTCCTCCACCAGTCGCTGCTTCTGTCCAGGTTCTTCAGGTTGTTCTGTCTGCCTCCAGCTGCTCTACTCTCCCGTGGACAACGTGAAGCGCGTGGCAGCCGGCGTGCTGTGTGAGCTGGCGCTGGACAAACCGTCAGCAGAAATCATCGACAGCGAGGGCGCCTCGGCTCCGCTGATGGAACTGTTGCACTCCAATAACGAGGGCATTGGTAGGACGCCCCACACACCTGATCTTCACGCTTGTTTCCTGAGCTGCTGTCTCTGCTAGCGGACCTCTGCTGGCGTCCACCCAGCTCATCTTCTGGCGCAGGAGCAGCTTGACGTTCGCACCCTCACCAGCGTCATGTGTCACACTTTTTTTAGTTCTTCTTTAGGAAAACTGGGCTGTGTTGGGGTGGAATTCAAACTGAAATGCTCTTCGCCTCTTGTTTGTGCATCACTGAGCAGCCGCGCCTTCTGTCCCCGCAGCCACCTACGCCGCAGCCGTGCTTTTCCGCATTTCGGAGGATAAAAACACAGACTACAAGAAGCGAGTGTCAGTGGAGCTGACCCACTCCCTGTTCAGACACGACCCGGCGGCCTGGGAGATGGTGAGTGTTTCTGGCCCTCAGCCTCGGCCTGAAGGACCGTCCAGAGGGCAGAGGAACGGGATCATCTGCTTCCTTTAACTACACGACTTTGTGTTTGTGCACCACTGACAGTAGTTCTTCTCTTGTGACCCGTCCACAGGCCCACAACAGCGTTCCCATGGATGGACCCTACGCCGACGGTGAGTAGCTCAGCTGGATGGAGCCCACGCAGCATTCCACTGCAGCGCGCGTGTCGGAGGCTAACGTGCTAACTCGCGCCTCCGTGGAGCTGCTGGGCTGCCTTCTCTGCTCTTTACTGATTTCTTTTCCTTATCTGGACTCAGACGGTGCTTCACCGCTCGAGTCAGTAAACGATGCTCTTCGGGTCAAATCAAAGACACCTGCTTCTCGCCCACTGCAGAGCTGGATGTTGGGATGGTGGGCTACAGTGGGTTTCCAGCCGACATGGACGGCATGGACGGAGGCCTGATGTCTGAGGACTACCCGGGCACCCTCCCCTACGACAGCCAGCCGTACGCTTGAGGTCCGTGCTCGTAAATGTTCAGCCTACACGCTCGAAGCAAACCGCTTTTATCTAAGAGCAGGCACTCGGAGGCCATTGGAGTTTAGGAAACCCACTGAGAGGAAGCGAGTGTAGCCTGGTAACCAGTTACCTTTGGATCAAAGCAGATCTGGGACCAAAGACTCAGAACTGGAATAAAGACACAAGAAAAAGTCAGGGTTGAACTCGAGGCCTGTTTGGCGGGAATCTGAATGTGGCAACGTTCTGGTTGCACCTGTTTGTCTCTTCAGGCCGAGCGGAGACGAGGACGTGGAGCTGAGACGGGGGAGCGAACGACCTTCGGATCAGCTTCGTCCCTCCGTTCCGTCAGAGGTGACAGAACGGCCCTCGGCTCTTTTCTCTCCTAATTTTGCTGATTTTTGATGTGGTTTGTTGGAGAACCTGGTGTGTGTTTGCTTTCGGGAGCTGTCGGCCAAAGAGCTTTTGATTGCGTGAGCCCAGTCCCGCAGTTCCCTTTTTAATAGTGGGAATGCTGGAGGAGTGACCCTGCTACTGCTGCTGCTCCCTCCTTTCGCTCTCTGGACAAGCAGATGGAGGAGGTGGAGGCCTCAGGCGGACCTTGGAGCTCTGAGCTGCCTTTGGCGTCACACTTGCGGAGTGAAGACGCTGGTTTGAGGAATCCTCTTTCTGCTTTCCACAGTTATTTGCTGGCGAGGGTTTCTATATTCCACTTTAGCAGAACATTAGCAGCAGTTTTAATTGTGTCTGAAATGAGTTTGTGTGAAATGCTGGTTTCTGATAATCATCTGCAGGAGAGCAGCGTTTCTCCAGGAGTTTGTAGTTGGGTTAGTCTATAGCAGAACTACTGACAGGGAAATTTATCTTTCTACTTAAGAGTTTTTACTGAAATTTTGTTTAATAAAGATAAATGCTATAAAGATCTAAAACTCCTTGTGTGGCGTTTATTGAAATTATCAGGTTTTTAACTTTGGAAAAAATCTACAATTAAACAAAAATGATACAAAAGCAGCAACCTTAAAAGTGTGACAACTCTTTTAAAAACATTTAAATATTAGCTGGGAAATCTCCAGACTGACGTTTTTAAGTGAATCTCTGGTTTTCGCCTCACAAGGAGCAGTTAAAGGAGCCGTTCAGCAGGAGCACCGTGCACATGAACAGCAAACGACGTTCCCCAGTGTCCCTGATTCCAACCCGAATAGAAAACCCGTGACCCGTTGAGTCCCTGGCGTCCAAACAACCTCAGCGTGATAAGTACCAACCGCTCCGAGTTGAGGTCCGCCTTCTTCAGCTCCAGCAGAACTTCTGCCGGGACCAAGCGGGAAGCTCAGTTCAGATCATCATGGACTGCATGAGATTTTCATCCTGGAAGGAGAAACAAGCTGAAATGCAAGCAGGCAAACCGGTTCTGCCTTCACATACTTGAGCACAGAGAGGTCCACTCTGTCCACGGAGGGGGACAGTGGGGGGCTGCAGGCCTTCATTCCAACCAAGCCAGCACTCGCAGCTGGACCAACCAGCAGTCTGGAGACTCAGGTCAGGTCTGGAGGCTGGAACAGAAACCGGCAGCTCCACACTGTCCCCCCTCCCTGGACAGTGGACACACCTGCTTTAGCAGATGACAGAAAGATGTGAGGCAGACCTGATGAAGATGTGATGTGACCATTCCATCGTTGTTTCTGTCCATTTTCTAGAAAAAAGCAGGAGAAGGAGTAACAAATGTAATCTATTACATCTGACTTCTGCCCAGAGATTCCAAAACATGACCCACCCAACTTGGAGTCAGCTGACTCCCTGTTGGTGTGTGAGCCAAGGCTGACGAACTTGCCCACATTTAGGTTGCTCCTTACTCGTTATATTACTGAAGTGGACAGAAGCAGCAAAGTTAAGAAAAAAACAAGATGTGGAAACTGTAATAAAGTAGGAGAAGCACCGTCCAGATCCAGAGTGTCCGATTGGAGGATATTAGGGAGAAAGGTGCACCTCTGGCATTTCCATGGATAATCTGCAAGGGTACAAAAGACCGCTCCACCGAGCTTCATCCAGAGGATTCCCGACTGGCTTTTAGCCCTTGGCTTTTCCCAGCTGCAGCTCGATCTGGAATTATGACTGGAAGACGGTGCTGGTGTGTCCCCTCTGAGGACAGCTCAGGGCCAGCGAGGAAAACCAGCCAAGAAGACAGCCAGTCAAAGAGTCCTGTCCACACTGGGCGCAGATCTGGCCGTGGACGTGGACGTGGACTGAGTGAGCTCAGGAGTGAACTCAGGACTCCAACAAACTCTGGAAGAAAACTAAACACTTGCCTAAATGTTAGAAATGGATGAAAGTGGCTGCAGCCAGAGAAGCTGGGTCAGGTGAACGGGAGCGGAAGCAGCTTCCATCAGGCCGGCAATGACGTCATGGCTGTTCTTCAGGACCTTCGGGTCCTCGTTTTCGTCAGCCACGCTGGAGCGACAGCCACCATCCCTGACATTCCTTGGACTATCAGTGCAGCAAGAAAGGAAGAAAATGTTCAGTGGCCACCTGGAAGAAGTTGTGGACGAGCTCCCTGGCAGCGCTGTCCCTTCGCTGAGGGTGGCTGGACATTCCCAGCAGGTGGTATACGGAGCTTACGATGTCCACCATGTCCTACACAGACATGAGGCGGCAGAGTTCCCCAGCAGTGGGAACGGCCTGAAGGGGCAGGATGGGGTCTGCACGACGGATCACCTGGAAATACTAGTAGATCTAAAACAATGTGCCATTTATTCCTCCTTGTCAGATTTGACATCAGATGCTCCGTGGGAATATTGCTAAAAATGAGGTGACGCCAACATTTGTAGGCGTTTAAAAAGCGCTTCTCCTTTCTGCCGCTAGATGGTAGTGTTTCTACTCACCTGGAGACTAGCGCCAGCTGTGGGTGAGCAGAACGAGTGTGACAGAGGAATGGTTGTCCTACCTGTGAGTGGGTCAGAAGATCGGTCCTGCTCTCCAAAGTCAGACGAACTCCGGTCCCGGCTATTGGACTTCATGTTCTTCCAAAACATCATCCATCAAACTTCTAAACTTCTCCTTGTTGTTGTCGCAGCAGCAGAGGAGCTCTGCTCTGATATGAAAGACAGAAGAACGACTGATGAGGAGGTGGGGGGAGAGGGAGAAAGAGAGCGAGAGAGAGAGGAAGAGAGAGGGAGGGAGGGAGAGCGGGCTACCGGCTGGGACACTCCAGCAGAGACAGAGACGGAGCCTGCCTGGCTCGTGGGCAGCGGTGTTGGGCTCCAGCAGCTCTCAGCAGGTAGACGAGGAGTCTGCAGAGGACTTGGAGATGCTGTCTGGAGGAGTCTGAAGAAGCTGCTGCTGCAACGTTGGCTGAAGCTTGGGGAGCTGCAGCTCCTCCTTCGGGACAAACATCTACTGGTGGTGTCCAAACGCTGACGCCAGCATGGCGTCAGCGTTGGTTGTCCTGACGAGGCAGAAGAGCCCAGGCTTCTCTGGCAGAGGTTCCAGAGCGGATCTGCTTCAGGACTCAGACGAGCCAAAGTTTTACTGATAGCAAGCCGACAAACCCCTGCAGGACCCCAGAGACCCTCAGAGGCCAGAAGGTAGCCACCATCCACAACTTTATTACTGCTCAAAATGTTAAAAATACCCAACAAATGAAACTAAAAGAACTTCCGCAGACACAAAGTTCATGTTCTAGCTGAGGAGAAGCTCCAACACACTCAAAGCTCATCCAAAGTTTTTTGTGAGACAGATTCTAAAGGTGTTTTTCTGGCATCAGGAAGGAGACAGAAAACAGACGGATCATCTGGAGCCCTGAAGCTCCTCCAACCACCAGAGCAGGAGAAGGTCCAGCTGAGGGGCTGCTTCAACTCAATAGCTCAGAGCACAGAAGGGCCTGGCTTGCTGGCTGGCTGCGCCTGCGTCTCCATGTACACACACACCCGCGGATGCTGTGTGCATCTCAGGAGATGGAGGAGAACTCCTTCAGCAGGACGTCCTGACTCAGCGTGGTCAGAGACACGTTCTTCCTCACGTTCAGACTGATGGAGCGGACCTGGATGGGGACAGGGGTGGGAACGGGGACAGGGTTAGGCGTGAGACTGATCGGATGACAGATTAGAACATCTGAATGTTCAGGAACTCTGAAGAACTGGAAGCTTCTTGTTCATATCGTTTAGATGAAACCTGAAGAGGATCCTGAAGGAGGCTCATCAGCTTCCTTCACACAAAGGTGAATTTGGACTGAAGACTGTTGATGGGTCCTGAGGACCATCACAGCTGCACTTCTCTGTTCCTGAATTTGTTCTGGAACTAGCTGGCTGAAGAACATGCCAGAAAATGTGCTGAGCAGAGCTTCAGCATCCCTCACCAGCTCCTTGAAGAAGGCCACCTCCTTGGGCTGCTCCGAGTATCTCTCAAACTGGTCCAAGCCGTCCTGCAGTTTGAGTGTCAGTGTGTCATAATTGGACCGAACCACCTCCAGCACCTGCCAGGAGGACAGCAGAGCATCAGGTTTCTACACACACCTTCACATCTCAGCAGACCACCACCACATTCTGTCGGTGGGTGTCCACCACAGACATTCTAGTCCTCCACACTGCCCACAGACGTGTGTGTGTGTATGTGTGAGGGCGACCGGTTGGTTCCCAGCGACTGGCTGACCAGCGGGACACTCAAGGACACTGGGACGCTCCTGTGTCATCAAACCTGAGCTGAGTGACCTTCTAAAGGCCTGTAGACCACAAACCAAGCCTGGTGCATCCACACACTCATCTTCCACCGAAGGAGCCCTGACATGCTGCTAAAGGTGTCTGAACCTGCCAAGCGTGGTGCCTACCTGCTCCTCAGACAGCTGGGAAATGTGGTTTACAGCAGCGTACGACTCGATCTTGGGATTGAAATGATTGATAATGGCCCTGAAATAGAAAAATCAGAACATTTCACAAAAAAAGCATTAAAGCAGAAAACCATCCCACAGCCCCGAATCTTCTCTGACCAGTCACATGACCTGGAATTCAACCTCCAGCTCCCCGTCTTTCACATCAGCAAACAGATCAAAGCCTGAGAACCATCCACTGTAGTTTTAAAGCTAGCTTTAATTTAGGCCAGGGTTAGCCAGGGTTAGCCAGGGTTGGCCAGGGTTGGCCAGGGTTAGCCAGGGTTAGCCAGGGTTGGAGGGTTTGCCAGGGTTAGCCAGGGTTAGCCAGGGTTGGCCAGGGTTGGAGGGTTTGCCAGGGTTAGCCAGGGTTAGGGTTAACCCAACCGAGTCAACAGGGGGTCTCATCAGCATCCAACATGATGGTTCTTTCCAGCTGGTAAAAGGTGGCGTCTGCTGAATTTCGTCTCTCCACCTTTTGTGTGTGTGTGTGTGTGTGTGTGTGTGTGTGTGTGTGTGTGTGTGTGTGTGTGTGTGTGTGCGTGCGCGCGGACTAACCGAACGTTGACCAGAGCGTGGGTGACTTTGCTGGCTGCCTCCTTCCACTGGCCTGTGTTGGTCGACACTCTGAGAACTAGAGAGGAGAAAGCAGGACGTTTCTGACGGCTGGTCTCGTTAGAGAAGGGCTCATGGATGAGGCCTCCACTGACCATCAGGTCAGAGGTCCCACTGCTAATGGAGCCTTCACACCAAACCCTCCAGCTCTGCTCCATCTGTGAGCGCTGGCGTTAGCGCCGTTAAGGTGAGCGTTGGCAAAAGCGGCTAACATTTTAGGTGGAGCACCAAAGGAGGGCTGGCTTTTATGGCTGGGATCTTAGTTACTTTTAAAATCAAGTCATCAGCAGAGCAACTAAACCCCTGGGCTAAAAATGGGCTGCTAACCCATTTTCTTAGGTTAGCAGCCAACGGTCCCCAGCGGTACTACTGGTGTTGGGACGCACCCATGCAGTAGAGGTTGTCAAAGACCTGGTGCATCCGCACGATCTCGTAGTAGAGCTCGTCATAGCTGGTGGAGGTGGGCAGGAAGGTGTCGCCATACGTTATAAACATGTTGAAGAGATTGACCACCTGCAGGAGGAGACGGAGGACCTCAACGACAGAGAGAGAGTAGGGAGAAGGGAGGGGAGAAAACCAGGAAGGGGAGGAAAGAGGATGGGAGGAGAGAGGAGAGGAGGGGGAGAGAGAGTAGAAGAGAGGAGGAGGGAGGAGGGAGAGGAGAAGAAAGGGGAGGGGAGGAGAGAGGAGAGGGCAGGGAGGAGCAGCTCTCTCGCCCTCAGGTGCCAGGTGTGTGGGGCCTCACCAGCAGCGCCAGCTGGAAGATGTTGTGTTTGGCCAGCAGAGAGGTCTCGTTGGACAGCAGGAACTTGAGCAGGTTGATGAGAGCTGTGCAGAAGAAGACCTGGTGAGTTGTCTGGAAGGACGTGGCCGCTGCCCCCAGTCTGGGTGGAGGAGGGGGAGGGGGCAGATCTCTCCCTCCAGTCTGGCGTCATGGACGCCATCGGGGCGGCTCAGTGGCACTCGGGCGCTGGAGCTCTGTCTAGGTCTGGGACACAGGAGAGCGGAGAAGCAGGCCTCCTCCACCGGCACCTCTGCCAGGCCTCTTTCCAGCAGGAAAGGACTTTTCTGAGCATCAGCACAGCTTCACTGCTGCTACCGGATCCAAAGCGCTTCAAAGCAGGTCAGACTGGTGGTGCCACCTGAAGCCCTGGAGGTGGAGGCGAACATCTACTTACCTGACCAGAGCTCCCTCCACGTGTAGTTCAGCCTGATTCTGCACCTCTTCTGGTAGCACAGCAGCTTGTGGATGATCTGCACACAGCGCCTGCACAGGACAGGAACCAGGAAACGACCCTCCATGAGCCGATGACGTCATCCATGTGTGTGTGTGTGTGTGTGTGTGTGTGTGTGTGTGTGTGTGTGTGTGTGTGTTCTCTTACAAGTACAAATCCATGGGAAAATCCTTCATCATATGAGTGACGATAAACTCCACCATCAGATCTAGAAGAAGAAGGTGAGAGCTGTTGGAGAGCCAAAGCTGGGTGGTTTCTATGGTTACAACAACCAAAAAGCCTTTTATCAAACAGGTCCTTATTTAATTCAGAAAAGGGCTGCTGTCCCATAAAAACCCAACAGATGTAAAAGCCAGAGTGCAGCACGGACAGAAGAGGCGGGACCTGCGTCAGGTAGACCAAGGTGGCCCCCAGAAGAACTGTAAACTCCTACCTAGAACGGCACACACCAGTGGCCGAGAAGGGATGTTTTTGTCCACCACTTTTTTCCTGTGTCTCATGGGCTGAAAGAGAATCAAAGCGATGGTGACTCAGGGGGGTGTGCCTCCCACTGACTCCGAGTCACTCCTGCCCCTCTCAGGCAGGCTTGGAGCACACGTGAGGAGCCCCGGCTGGTGTGGAGGAGAGCGGTGCGTGTGACGCCTAAGCAGGGCCCAAACTCACCATTCTGTGGAGGTTGACTCTGAAGTTCATGTTGTCATCGTGGAGAAAGGCATCAGCGTACTGGTCCTGTCACAGCAGCAGAAGGTCAGAGGCAGCCGTCGGCCCAGGCTGGAGACGCTGCAGCTCTGACCTACCTCAGCGATGCAGGTGAGGATGATCAGGCACAGTCTGGCACTGTTGAGGCGATGCTCATCTGCAAAGGCAGCGTGTGTGTGTGTGTGTGTGTGTGTGTGTGTGTGAGAGTGACTCAAAGAGGGGCTGCAGCCTTTACCCAAGAGAGGAGGCGGCGCTGCTCACCTTTAGTGTCCTGCATCACTATGGAGGCGTACTTGAGGAAGGTGATGAGAAGGTTGCTGGTTTGCAGGTTGGGATCCAGAGGCAGCTCTGCGCTGTTCATCACTGTGGAACAGAGAGGGAGGAAGTCCTGAGCCCTGACGCAGTCAGAGCGTCTCCGTGACAACAGCATCACGTACTGTCCAAGGAGGGCGGCGTCGTGCCCAGCAGGGTGGTGGGGGTGGTTGGGGTGGGTGCTGCAGGCCCGGTTGCAAGGTCAATTTCAGGGTGGCTCTGTTGAAACAGCAACCGGGTACAACCCATTTCTGACTGCTAACAGCTGCTTCTAGTCCAGCCCGCGTGGGAGAATCTGGGCGTGGCTGGTCCGCTAACGTTCAGACACACCGACGCTTCTGTGTGGCTGCTCCGCTAAGACATCAGGCACATTTCTGACAGACATCAAGCCACGTTTTTCAACATTCCCCAACGCAACTCCCCAATTCAGCCCTGTCAGCAACGCTTCTTTTTGAAAGCGAGCACCACTAGGTCTTTGATGAACAAAGACGTCCAGAAATGAGGACAGACGAGCCTGGGGACAGACACGCCGGGACTACGTCTTACCTGCGCCAGGACGGTGATGAAGTTCCGGTTAAGGTGCACCGCCTCGTAGAGAGCCAGCAGAATGGCTTCATTGGTCCTTCAGAGGAAGCAAACAGAGGAATCATTCCTGCTCTGGTCACACACACCAGGCGCTCAACAGTCAGTCAAAGGACCGAGCAGGCCCGTCAGAGAGGGAATCTGTTTGAGGTGGGTGCTGGGGGCCCCACAGCTGGGGTGGGAAGTGGGGACACTCCTGACCTCTGACCTCTGGCTTCACCCCAAACACCCCTCTCCCCTCCCTGGTGGGCCTTGTGGCAGCCCTGCCTGAAGGTGGCCCTAAGTCAGAGTGCAACACTGAGGGGCTGAAGCAGCACTTACTGGACAGAGAGCTTCTCGTCAGCATCGGCTATGAACATGCTGCCGACCTGTGGGCAGAAGAAGCATCAGCTGGTGAGGACCAAAGAGCCGCTCCAGGACTTTAGCGCTTCCATCACACACAAGCGTCCTACCATACTAGAGAGGGTGGAGAAGAAGCCGCCCTGGTTCTCCTCCTCCTTGTCTTTGTATTGTCTACAGTGAAACAGTTAGAGGATGGAGGGATGGCGAGAAAAGAGCAATAAAAACAGAAAGGTGAGTCAGAGATGAGCAGATGCTTCCTGGTTTTCCTCTGATCTTCTCTGCTGGTAATGATCTCCAGCTCATCAAGCTTCGTCGGAGCACAGACAGAAACCGTGGGTGACAGGTAAATGCAGTGGGTGGGTGTGTGTGCACCCGTCCCACAGAGACAGCGCCATCATCGCCAAACACCAGACACCACAGACAGCTGTGGAGGTGGAAACAGCGGGTCTTCAAGGCCCGCCATCAGCAGGAGGACAGAAACAGACGTCTCACGTCAGGGTCCAGATGAAAGCCCAGTTCCCTCACCTGTTGTACTCCGTCAGGGCCTGATGGACAACCACGCCCATCCCCTGTGGGAGGAACCAGCGTCCAGTCCGTCAGAGACACAGAGCACTTTCACAGGGGAGGAGCCTCAGCGTACTCACGTCCAGCGTGGGCTCGTCGTCAACAATGGAGAGCTTCACGATGTACGGATTCACCGACTGGGGAGCAGAAGGGATCTGGTCAGTTCAGGCCCAAGTCGGGTTAGGGTTAGAGTTAGGGCTTCAGAAGGTCCCCCTTCCTGACGGTGTGAAGAGTTCTGGAGCTGACCAGACTACCTCCAGAAGGCAGAGCTTCAGATGACACAGCCCTCCATGCTCTGGACAAAGCCATCCATTTTTTCATTTTATTTCTCTTTTTTATTCATTTTTCCATGAGACCTTTTGGAGATCATTCCCCAACAGGAGTAAACCTTTGCTGATCACGCTAGCAACAAACCGGGAGCCAATTCCAAAAAATGACTAGTTTAATAGACAGCAAGTTTGCTTCATTAAAATCACTCCACTTTGTTAAAAGCCTTTTTAGTTGTGTTTTAGAAGCATGTAGCTGTTAGCGTCTGCATTCTGTCTGAGGACACATCTGAGACCTCCCACTTTAAACTTTATTCCCACACCGTCCCTGTGATCACACACACACACACACACACACCCACAGACAGACAGACAGACAGACACACACACACACACACACACACACACACAGACAGACAGACAGACAGACAGACAGACAGACACACACACCCACACACACCTCATATTTTCGGTAGTTGACCAACAAGGCCAGGAGGACAACGGCGTCGTAGCCATGCTGCCCTCTACTGGACCCGTCCGACAGAATCTGGGGAAAACGGAGAGGAGGCGTCACAAGGCCGACAGCGCCAGCGGCAGCTCACCCACCCGCTGGCAGCGCTGGCATCCCACTTGCCTGAAGAATGGCCTCAAAGATGCTGTTGATCATCACGTATTCCAGAATAGTGTTCTGACTGATGTTGTCTGTTACCTGGAACATTAGCCCACAAAATGAGGTGGTTTGAGAACAAAAAAGGACCATCAGTGAACGCTCTTTGTCTCCCAGCTGGGACAACTCTTCTCTTCAACTTGAAAAAGTTCAACGGGATTTCCTTCCAATCAAAGCTTTAAGTGCTTTGGGCAGTGGAAAAGATGAGCTTGGAACTGGAGCCACATCTCTGAAAGCCAGCGTGTCAACAGACAGAAGGAGATGGCCTAACGAGGCCCTGACCACGCCCATCGCTGCTGCCACCAGAGGAAGGAACATCCATCCGGGCGAAGCTCCCAATTCTAGAGGAGCGTGGACTGCACAGGTGGTCCAGGTGAGGAACACCATGGACCATCCTTGCCCTCAACCCGCCGCTTTCTTTCCACCACAAGCGCGTTCAGATGCTCCATTTCAAGCTGAAGAGAAACAACGGGACTGGTTTCCAGGACCCGAGAGGGTCAGGTGCACCAAGACCACCTGACAAAAAGAGCACAGAGCAACCGAGGCTCCTGCGGGAGCCCGGAGGTTGAGTCTCACCGTCACCAGACACAGCAGAAGTTTGAGGCAGAGGCTCTTCAGGCTCTCGGAGCTGTCTCCACACAGAAGACTGTCCAGTCTCTCCATCAGATCCTGAGCAAAGAGCAAGGCCACACTGGTGACACCTGGAGAGAGGAGCGCACATGTGCCACCAGCGTTCACACCTTCATCCTTTGCTCGGCTTTGTCAAACCCCATCAGCATGTTGATGATGTCAAAGCCGGAAGCAGACTTGTTCTTCTGGTGGACCCCCCGGAAGAGGGCACAGAGGCTCTGAGAGAAAAGCAGAGACACATGGCTGCGAGGTCACGCCCCAACCAGAGAAGCATCTGCTCACTCAACACATGGGCCTCCGTTCACTCTGCAGCTTCACACAGGTTTCCATAGCTGCTGCTCGGGGACGCAGTGTGAAGACACTGTGAAGACCCTAACCCTAACCCTCAGCAGGGGGGACGTACCTGCAGAGCGTTGACCACTTTAATCTGGTGCTCCTCCCCCATCGCCTGCACACAGTGGTGGAACAGCGAGTTTATGTTGTCCTGGATCTGCTGGACCTCCTCCCCATCTAAGCACTCCAACTTGGATTCCAGGTACTCTAAATTAACCTGAAACGTGATCAACAAATACTTGTTATTTGACCAAAGGAAAATCAGCAATGCAAACAGGAGCTTTCACGTCAAACGTCACAAGTCAACTAGTCTGAAGGACTCAAACAGAAGCGTCTTTCTCACGCACCTTCATGAGAAACAACTCATCCCAAAAGCGGGGATTGTTTTTGGCTGGGTCTTCCTTCTAAAGCCAACACACAGATGGTGGTCATTTGAATTTCTCTCTATCGGAACATCTGCCTCTTTTGATACTCACCGAAAAGATGTCATCATACATAAGCACAACCTTTTCCTTCAAGGGCTTCTTGGAGGACGAAGTCCTCCTCAGCAAACCAGCTTTTTTCTCCACCTGAGACATGACTGTGGTCTGAGGAGACAGTGGACACACACCTGACCACGCTGGACTCATAAACACCGGTGCTGATGTTGGATTTGCAGCATGAACGAGCTTTCTAACGGGCGAAGAGGAGAAACCTCGGACTGTCCAGTTGGACAAAATACGGCTTCTGTGGAAACCCGGTCGTGGAAGAGCTGAAGCATCGGCAGGGTAACATTAATGGCAGAAGGTGAAGGAGCAGAGAAAACCTGAGCAGACCTGACTGAAGTTGGGCTGGACAGTCGATAATGTAACCACTTTACAAAGCTCGCATACTTTCATGTCTAACTTACTGAACAACCGATTAATCGACATTATGGAGGAGGTATTCAAAATTTTTATAGAACAGTTATATTTCAGGTCATATTTTTAACACGAACGGTGGGGATTAAATGTAATTCTAAGCTAATGCTAATGCTAAGTACCAAGCTAAAGCAAGACTTGCTTGCTATACAGGATTTGGAACACAAATCCCACAAGCTCTGAAAAACCGACACTCTGGTATGTCTTAGGTATGTTTGTGAGATTTAGCTCTAAATCTGGGTTATTCTTACCTCAATCCAAGTGTTAATATCTAAACGTTATCTCCATGAATCCTGTAAGAACACTAGCTTCTGTTAGCATAGCGGTGGTTTCCGGGTCTTAGCGCCCGCCAACTTTTCCGCTTTTTCAAGGTTGTTTCCTTGGAGAATAAACTTCTGAATCAGTGGCGTCAAACCAAGTGGATGCAGGGTTTTGTTCCGAGCGAACCACAGAAGTCATTAAATGAACCGATCGCAGTCTTCAGACAGCTGATTGCTAGAAATTTGTGTGCTTGATTGGTTGGAACAAAAACCTGCAGCCACTCGGACCTTTGTGGAACCGGTCTGACACCGGTTCCAAAGCCCAGAGAATTTGGATCAAGACCAGCTTAATTACAGGCAGAACCGATACAATGTTACATGCCAAAGTAGCCAACAAAAGATGCTTTTCGGAGAATCAAAGTTCCTCCAGAATCCGAACATTCATGTAAAGTGCCTGTACATATGCTATTTATTTCCTATCCTATTTTTTATTTTGCGTATACAGTGATTTGTCAGATTTTTATTTATCTTGTCTTCCTCTTTCTAATTTCAAATTTTTTCTCTAATGTTTATGCTGCTGGAACAGTGACATTTCCCCGCTGTGGGATGAATAAACATATATTCTATTCTTCTATTCATCACACAAATGTCATCTGCTGGGCGGTCCATGGCCAACATTTGCTGAGTGTTTCATCAAAATCCCTTCAGATTCAGAACCTTTTCAGTTATTGCTCCCCAGGTCATGTGACACCGCTGTGCATTATCCCTTCATCAAGGTATCAAAAAGCTTCTTCATCATCAGCTGCCAACAAGTTCAGCAGAGACACTTTGCTCAAAGTGAAAATGTATCTTTTTATTGGTACCATACATTAATTATCAAGGGCAGAATCTAACCAAATAAAAAATATATATATCAAACAAGGATTTTCCTACAAGGAACGGAGAAGGTACAAGTCACCGTTGGAACGCAAGAACGAGTGTTTGCAACCGAGAACAAGGAAATGTACAAAGGATAAAGATTTGATTTGGATGTGACTGTACAGATGCTGCGTGCTACCAAACCTGCTGACTGAGCTTATGTTGAGCTGGCTTCAGAAGATGTTCCCAAGAAAGTCGCCTCCGACCAGACGAGCAAGTCCGTCAAACTCACTGGTTCCACTGGGGAGACTAACGGGAAGCAAGAACTCCGCTCCTGAAGACCACAAAAGTGAGCGTCCAGAATAAATAGGAAAGAACTCAACGGGGAGAATCAGTACTTCATGGTGATGCTGGAGCCCGACGGTTTCCTCATTTCATTTACACAATTGAAAAAAAGAGGGAGGAAGACAGGGCAGCGGGGAGGGGGCTCAGGAGCGGCGCTTTTTCTCTTTACATTAGATCAGGATGGCTTCAGGTAAATCTAAGAATACACTTTATTACAGCCAGACAGAACTTTGCTACTACTTTAAATATACAAGCACAAATACACAGAAAACAGATCTTCAAAAAGGAACTGAAAGACAAATAAAAACATCCACACTAAATCATTTCTCTTTTTATAAACATAAAAGATTCAAATACTTTAGGGGGATAAAAATCCTGCGTTGCTTCCTTGGTCTGTAGCTTTTAGTATTGGTAGAAAAGAAGAAATTATCCGTTGAAATGAATGTGTTTAATACAAATAAAAAGAAACATTCTAGGGAAATATATATTGTATAAAAACTCTTGAGCTGTGTGTGTGTGTGTGTGTGTGTGTGTGTGTGTGTGTGTGTGTGTGCATGTGTGTTGTAAATGCTCTGTTTCAACGGACTGCATCTTTTGTATTTCAATCAGAAAAGGCTCGTGCATTATTATATTCAAATCCTTCAATTATCCGCGTGTGTGTGTGTGTGTGTGTGTGTGTGTGTGTGTGTGTGTGTGGTTTGTGATGACTCTAAATTGAACCTGCCTGGTTCATCCGAGCCTCAGCTACACTGGGACGCCTCTTTTCTCTCCTCACAGGTACAGACCACAGCTCTGGCAGAGACGTGTCCCCATCCCTGACCCTGACCTCGGCCCAGTCCCTGTCCACTGTCCCCAGTGCCCCGTCCCCCATCCCCCGTCCCCCACCAGATGAGCCAACACCAGACCTCCAGCCTGCCCTGGACAGAGCTCAGCTCCTGCTCGGCTAGCTAAAGTCTAGGCTGGATGTTGGTGGGGGACGGGGGACAGGGGACGCCAACACGCTGCTGTGGGAACACGTTGTCAAACTTTAGCCGGCTCAGCGACAGATGCTTGTGTGTGAGTTCCACTGCTGGACTAGTGGTGCCGGAGGGCTTTGGGGGGGACCTGGAGGAACAGGAGGGAGGAGTGTGTGCTGAGGCTAGGGGCTCGGGGCCGGGGGCCTCTACTGCGATGCCTGCGAGGTGGGGTTGTCACTCTTGCTCTCCTGGCTGGAGGGGGCCTTGTTGTTCCAGGGGGAGTTGGAGCCTAGCGCTGGAGAGTTGTTGAAGCTGTCCTCGTCATCAATCCCGTTGGCCGCGTCAAACTGCGTGTTCTCCAGTCGTGTGATCAGGCGCTCGTCTTCATCGCCAAACTCGCCTCCCATCAGCGTGGGCTCTCCCACCACCATCACATCCTGAAGACGGGTGAAAGAACATTTCAGCGCCAGGACAGAAGCTGACAGCTTCAAGCTCTTCTTTTCTTTGGAGGGAGATGTAGACAGAAGGAGAAGAGCTGCAGAACAGCATTGCTTGTTCTTGCTTTGCTCATCCTATGCTAATAATGTTTACAATGATACAAATGCACTCCCACTTTACCTGAAATAACCTTACACTGTTCACTTTGAAAAAACCATGTTTACAACGCAGCACCACGTTACTGCTGCTGCTCTTATAACTCTCTTATAACTACACAACACTTTGCACATAATCTGCACTGTAGCCAGCACTTTATTCTATGTACCTGTCTGTGTACCTGGCCTGTAGCGTGATGTTACATGTGTGTTACACCTGTCTTACGTGACTATGTTGTCCCTGTGTAGCCCTGTCGTCTCTGGTGCCCTGTGATGTTTTATGTAGCACCAAGTCGTGGAAAAACGTTGTTTCGTTTTTAATATGTATTGCACCAGCTATACATGTTTGGAAATGACAATACAGCTCACTTGACTTGACTAGTTTAATTAGTGTGAAATTAAAATCTAGTTCCTGGTCCCAGGTACCTGGGACCAGAACAGTGTAGTCTTGGGCGCGGCCGCCAGGCGGCAGTGTGGGACTTACTGGAACTTGGCTGGACAAAGGGAAGCTGCCGGGGCTCTTCTTCTTGTTGTTGTTGTTGTTGTTGGTTCCTCCTCCTCCGCTGATGGTGCTGCCTCCTGACATTTTGCGCTTCCGCCGTTTGTTGGGAGCTTGTCTCGACGGTTCGGCTGCAGACAGAAAGGGTTCCAGGCATGTTGGTCATGTGACAGGGCGAGGCCAGTTTGAGGCCATTTCCTACCTGGAGGTGCCACCATCCTCTGCCACTTTTGGAAGAGGCAGGTCTTCAGGCAGTCTCTGGGACTAAGGTTGTACGTCTTGTGTCGAGACATCAGTTCCTGCATTGGCTCCAAAATCACACACAGCTGGCAGAAGAAGCAAAGACAAGGTTGCAGACGGTGGGGGCCAAACGGCCCCGGCCTCCTGGCTCTGTGGCCGGGGGGCTGCTCGGGTGTGGAGGCGGCACTCACTCGGAGGTAGTTGAGGGTGGAGTTTGACAGGCCACATCTCGTTATGTTCTTGGACAGCTGGTCCAGCATCTGTGGGTCCTGGGCCTGGGACACCAACCAGGAAGAGACATCAGAGCTGACACACACACAGTCCCCACAGCCTCACTCTGGTGTGTGTGTGTGTGTGCCTGCACTCACATGCATGGCGATGATACTGCGAGGGATGAGTTCCCGGTGCTGTCTGATGCTGAAGTGCCACGTCTTTATCCTCATCATGTCGTCAAACATGAACTCCAGGTACAAGCGTCCTTCTACACACAGCCTGGGGCAGAGGACAGAGGTCAGTACTGGTCTTTCCACCGGTGCCCGCTGGGCTGACTGGGCTGCAGCAAACAGAACCTTCCAGAGTTCTGTGTTCACACCAGTGCATCGGGGCTCAGACGGGCCAGAGGACGCAGCTGCGGCTGCTTTCTACATCCAGCCAACCAGCAGAGACACTCGGACTCACCGTTTCTAACCCTGCAACAGCCACACTCCTGATGGAGGCCTGATTTGACCAAACAAATATCTAGGGAGGCCAGCCCAGGTCCAGCGTCAGGGCCACCCCGGCGCCAGAGGACCCAGGAGACAGACACACACCTGTGTGAACATGGGTTTCCCGTTCTGGGTGACCATCGTGCACTGGTCACAGTCCAGGGACACAAAGTTGTTGTGGAAGGATTCCTTGGGGTGTTTGAGGACGTAGTAGAGCTCAGTGGCCCCGCCCTCAAATATACTCCGGAAGTACCTGGGAATCAGCGTCCGGCCGATGGCTGCAGAGACCACACAGACAAAAGGGACAATAAGACACCAGAAGTCTGGCTGACAGTTGTCCGGCGCCAGAGAGACACTATGAGGGCAGCCATGCTGCCACTGATGATCATCAGGGCCCATGAAGACAAAGTGGGCGGGGCCAGCCCACCGGAGCAAAGCTTGGCTCTTCACATAACCCCACTGGTACACAACACGTTCTAGACCCACGAGGGACGCGTGTCCACACTAGTGTTTAGTGAGGACGTCCATGCTCCATTACTGGTTTAGCATTAGCACCAATAGCTGCTACCGCGGCTGCCCCGCCCCTAACCGTGACGACCTTTCAGGACAGCTGTAGATCTGGTGGGTCGTCACAGTAGGGTTAGCACGCTCATTATCATTCAGGTCAGCGGTCAGGCTCGGGCCCCGGAGCACCTCGGGGCCCGGAGCAGCCTGGCGAGGCCTGCTGGGAGCCTGCTGTCTCCACCTTGGGCTCAGACATTGATCAGAAGCAGCTCGTTGGGGGTGCATCCGCCCACTGTCCCAGCTCGGACCAGAGGGCTGGACCGGCTGCTTTTGCTTGCACTGATGAAGATCCTGATGAAGAAAAGCCTCTGCTTACTGTAGCGTTTGGGTCCGTCCTCCAGACAAAACGTGATGGTCAACATGGCATCATCCTCAAAGAACTCTGTGGTGAAAGCATCCCACCACAGGTTGTCACACTCCTATGGGTGGAGAGAGCACAGACAGTCAGAGGAGACAGGCAGCAGGCGGAGTCTGGCTCCAGGTGGGGCACCAACCTCCGTCCAGTTCTGTAGCCGTTTGTTGAGCTCAAATATTCTGTAATCGCTCTGGTTGCCATATGGTGTGTGTCTCCTGCTTCAGGCCGGAGTGGCGGGGGCAGCAGGCGGAGCATGAGCAGAGGAGAAGACAGACGGGTCAGTTCAGCTCCATCAGCCCAGCACCGCCACCTGTTCACCTAGATCACTAGCTGGTCCCAGCTGCAGCTGAGCCGGC